>OX463788.1:31712377-31992377 GCA_949825025.1 Siphlonurus alternatus
CCATTCGGTCTACCTAAAGTCAATATTAGAACCTTCGTCATACTTCCCTGCTTTACATTTTTCCTACCAATTTTATTCGCCTTTTCAATAGAAACTCACAGGCTGGTCTTTTGAAAAGCTAAGAACCCTAAAATCTCTATATATACTTTTCAAGTGAAAAGAAATTCAAGTAAAAAGCTTGTATATGAGATGAAAAACATACTCATCAAAGCCCCCCCTTTTTTTTTTAAATGCACAGCACTTTTATTCAATTTTAAAGATAGCAAACATTAAAATTATTTCCATTCAATTTATCATAGTTTTCAGCAAACACGTAATTGCACAGTAAAAGATAAGGGGTTAATGTTGTAATGATAATGATTCGTAACATGATTTTAATTAATTATTGCAATTTGAGGAATTTAATACGTAGAATTAAATTTATTTAAGGCTAAGATTGTCAGAAAAATATAAATAATTAACACTTTTTTTAACTTAAAAAATATCTCATTATATTTATTGCATGGAAATTATACAATATTTTTTTTAGTTAATTAAATTCATAAATTTATTATTATTATTCAATGATAAATTTAAATAATATGTTAGAACTAAGAATTTAACAATAAAATAAAAGATGCTTAACGAAGAAAAAGTATATATTTTATATAATAAATACATTTTTTTCTTTTATATTAACGGCAAACTGTCATCTTTGATATCGAAAGCTATCTTTTTTTTTTGATGACAACAAATATTATTTGTGTTTGATCCCACAAATAGCAAGATAATCTCTTATTTCTCTCTTCATCTCGGGCCACGAGGCAGCACACCCTCGGTCCGGCCCACCCGCTGTTGGCGTGAGCTAGCAGCTCACATTACAGCCCCCACTCCTGCCATACCTTCCTTGTTGTGCTCTTTGGAGACCCCAAACTTTTTATTTTCCTCCACTGGATCTTTCCTTCTCCATCTTTCTTCATTCTTTCAAGAAAAAAAGTTTGCGCGTCTAGCCACTATTTCTCTCTCCTCTCCTCTCTCTTTCTCTTGTGCTCTTTGCACTCTCACTATTCTTCTTTTCTTGCTTCTTTTCCAAGTTTTTCTATCACAGAAAATCTTTTACTGTTGAGCTCTGACCTCTGGAACTTCATTGCTACTGCCAGATGACCAAATCAATCGTATTAAAAAAGTTTCTTTATATCAATATTTATTTAAGAATTGTTCTCTTCTATTTTTAAAGCATGTAAACTTTTATACTTCACATACATGCAAACGTATATATATATATATATATATATATATATATATATAATACATATTTACAAAAATTTTATAGAATCTTGTCACAATAGAAATATATACTGTATCCATGCACAAATTGTAGCTTAACTGATAAAATTGATTTCATTGTTTTAAAATAAATTATTATGTCATCTCAGTGGCTGTTTTTCTCTGTCACAATAACCTTCATTGCTTGCATTGCTGTCGGTGATTAAATTAAATTTGAATTGAAATTTGAAGTTAATAATGAGCTTTCATTATTAATATAAATAATTGTTCTACTGTATTCAATCAGGAAATGGAAAAAAGGAAAGAAAACACGTAATGAAAACATTAAAAAAATAAATAAATCAAATTTACTAACTGCATTTTTTTCAAATTTAAAACTTTAAAAAAGATAAAAATAAATTTAAAAATCTCAATCATTATATTACATTAACATTACTTTTGAGAGTAACTGAGTTCTATATATTCTTACCAAAAATAAATAGTCATTGCCATGTACATGATACAATATTTGTGACTGGAGGTCAGTTTCCCATCGCGTGAAAGATGATGTAATGGACATCCTCTTTTGATCTCTACGATTTTCTTACGTTAGTTGTGTTTCTTATATAATTAATATTATTTTTTATAGAATTAAAAAACTTTTAATTTGCATTTTCTGACAAAGAAAAGAGTCATTCTATACTTAAAGAAAACAAATGACGGTTCAGGTGATAACGAGTTGTATAAAAGAGAATATAAATAATATCTTATGTTTCCCTTTTGATACCGGAATGACTTAAACATTTTGAATAAAGGTTTACAATTTTTTGCTGTTATTGTTGTTAGAGAATTTTTAATTCCCAGGACTTGTTAAATGAGACCAAATTTGGTAGGCTTGTGCGGTGCTTAGGGGAACCAAGAGTAGGAAGAGGAGGAAGAGAAGGAGGAGAGTCGGGGATGGCACAGAGCGCAGAGCGCGAGAGGCTGCGAGTGCAGAGATGCTGGTGGTTTATTGATCTTTCAAACTCTGGCTGCTCTCACTAAAGTCTTCTCAACATCACTTTGACAATTTTTGCATGTATAAAATTACAATTGTACAACTTTTAATTGCTTTAAAATAATAATTTATCATTTGTGCAGTATTAATAAATTGCCTTTCATTTATTCTAGTACAAATTGCATTAAGAATGATTAAGTATTCTAATAAGTGTGATGTTTTATAAAACATTTAAAGTATACAATTCTTAGTCCTCCTTCTTATATATATATATATTATATATATATGTCACAGAATAAAGTTTGTCTCCATTCATACTCACGTCGTATCTTGAGGTCAACTTGAAGGGTTACCGACCCTCCTCCCCTCTTCTTTCCTTCCTTTACGCCCCATTCCACCCCTACTTCCAACCCACTACCCCACTGCTCTATTAAAAACATTTTCAACAGCTATATAATACATAAATATATTGATATTCGATCCCCTCTCCAAAGCTAATCGAAATTGTCAATCAAATTTTGTTACTTGTTTGAGTCAATTTTATTCAAAATCAATGAACAAGAAAAACAAATAATAAATTACATTGTTTGTATTATTATCAGAAATTTTCTGCCAACTTTGCACTTTGTGAACTTTGAAAACTACTGATAAGAAATGTAACCGTCACTTTCAGAATACTCAACTTTTTGGCAACCAACCCAGCAAGTTTGCAGGTTTCAATTTTATAAAATAAACAATAATAAAAATAACTCTAACAAGTAAGAGCAAAAAAAGAAAAAGAAAAGATTACATGAATACAAACAGTGAACATTGTAAAAAAATTACAGCCAATTTGATACAAATAACATAACAAATACGATATAACTAACTATATTCCTGATAATGATGAATTTTCAATACGTATTCATTTAATTCAAATGAGTATATAGTGTATAGATTTTATTACTACATTACTCACAGTCAGTGGTATTTTGTAAATATCATGTACACCCAGAAGTAAATTTCATGCAGTCCCAAGGTGTACTTACCAAAACATCTAAAAATAAAAATTCTTATATGATTAAAACTATATAATTTATTATGTGAATTCATCCGTACAATATCGAAATTTTTGTTACATTTTATTTTAAAAAAAAAAGAAAATAAAATAAAATAAAGCAAGTATATAACATAACTTGGTGTTTTAAGCTGTACAGTACCTTCATATTTCCTGGATATCAGTATAGGTAGAAAATATTGGTTCAAATCTTGTTTTTTTTTTCTCTCTCTATCTCTTTCTAAATCCCCTTTTTCGTGCAATATTATATAAATTCAAATGAAACGTCTAGTTTGAGGGCAGTTTGTGGCAGATTTGAGTTGTTCGTCGTCCACCCCCCTAGTTTTATTACCCGATATGCGGTGTAAAAATCTGAGTCTTACCACTGCGCATTCAGCGGAGAACGGCACTAGCAGTAGTGGCACCACTATAGTAGAAGCAGATATAAAAGTTACTGAGTTTGTTATATATATGAGCCTATAAAACTGTAAGACACACATTCATAAACGTTACAGACAACTGCAATATTTTATATTCAAGTTATGTATGTGTGTGTGTTTTACTGTATTTGGTCCAAGTTTTATGAAAATAAATTATTTTTATTGTAATTTTATACGTATATTTCAATATAAAATTACAATCTAGTTATATTAATTTACTATTACTGGCTATATGTACTGTACTTACTACATTGGTTAATGCGGGCTATACAAAAGTAATATAAAAATTTGAAAAAAAAAATAATCTAAATTTTATTTATGAATTACAGAAAGTTATGCTAATTCACATAGAAATTTAAAAAATTAATATTTATTTATTTTTAGGACCTATTTTATAAAGCGCAATTAAAACTCTACATGAGCGGAGTGATGTAAAAAAACTCAAAATAACACACAAAGGAATTTTTGTTGGCATCACAGTTACGAAATAGGTTTACAATTATTTTAAAATTACTTCCTTAATTGCCTCAATAATAATAAAAATAGAATTTCTTTTCATTAAACATAACGTGTTCCGTGCATTATTGTGAATTCAATAGTATATTCTAAAAATTCAATTATGGATATTTTTTCTTCTTTTTGGTTTTCGTTTTTCGTTTTTCGTTTTTTTTTTTTTTTTTTTTTTTATCGAACGTGCGATGGATACATTTTCTCTACCTTAGAGCTTCAAGTTAGAATATTAATACATTAGGCTAGCTTCTCTTATACAACTGTAACATAAAAAAAGAACCATCTACTTCCTCAATTTCGATAAATTGCAATTCCAGAAAGCTACTTTGACATTCCTATCAAATATTGAAGGGAAAAAAATATATACTTTTTGGTACAGATGTCATACTATAAATAAGATTTTAAATAAGACAATTGAAGCGTGAAATTGTTGTGACATGTTAATAATTTGATAAGTGACACGCCAGTCTTTTGTTTAGTGACGTCAGCATGCTTATGACGTCAAACTTGAAAGAAAAAAAAAGAACATAACTTTAATAACATTTTTTATACATAAAAAAATCCGCTTATACACCTCTTTCTTTCAGATTTTTAATTAAATTTTAACACTATTACACTGAAAAATGACATAATAGACTGAAACTTTATGACTAATGACATCAACTATTAAATTGCTGTTGTGATTATATTATATAATTAACTTGCAGAAATAAAATAATTGTATATAATACTAAAGTGTCATAATATGGAAACTCGTAGAAGAATATCATACTTTGTACGTATTTTGATTTGATGCTCATGAATAACCCAAATCTCTATACAAGGTCTGTTTGTATGGGACATTAAAAATTTAATTTCCCATAGTGGGTATTCTAATAAAATCTGCTCACGGACTTGGAAAAGGGATTTTTTTTAAGCGAGCGACGATAGAGCAAAGGTGTTTTCATACCTAAATTATTATATTATAATTATATTTTTGTTATATATATTTCTCAAGTATTTTTTTTCCTCTTGCTCTTACGATTCGTGGAATTTTAAAAATTCTATAATTGAAACAGCTATAATTAATATAAATGAATTACATAAATGAAAAACAGTACAAACAGTTAATGTAAAAACAAAATTCCAGAGTGGAATAAAAGATTTGAAATGAAAGAAAATATGAATTTTTCTCTGAAAACATCGTTATGAAATTAAGATTCATACGAAGTAAATTTCCTAAAGCTTTTTTTTTTTTTTACTTCAGTTTCAAACTAAGAGAGCTCAAAATAGTTCAATTATTTTATACCAGTGAAAGTAATTTAATAGCTTAGTTTTGAGATAAAATATGCATAAAAAAAATGGTTGTTTTTCTACCGTTATTTCATTGATTTAAATCGGCACTTTTAACTGAAAATCAATAGAATTTCAACAGTAATTCACTTTACACAGTTTTTGTAATAAAATAGACAGTTGAAAGGATAACCAATGGCGTAATGGATGTGCATATAAAAAGGAGCACAGGTCAGCCAGCATGGTTCTGCTAACGCCATTACTACAGTAAAAACACAAGGTTAAAACATTAATTATATCCAGCTTTTCAATCCATTGCAGGAAATAAAAAAAAAGTTGATGGTGCTAATAATCGATAATAGAGATTCTTGAACTGTGTATAAAATCACTAGCATTCTGTTATACAGTAAAATGCTTGCCTTGAGGAATTGATCTAATGACCTAATTAACACCACCTACCTGATGCTCCACTAATATACCTTTAACTTTCATTTATGACAATGCAATTAATTGTTTTAGTCAATAATTATTGTGTTGATCAAGTACAACGTCAATATAATTTGTTTTTATGTATATTCATGTAGCACCGTCAATGAAATGTTAACTACAGCTGTTCCAGTGACAGCTTGAAACCATCTATATCTGATTTTATAATGTATAACAATAAAAGTTTAAAAGCCATTTAAAATAATTTTTAATATTTAGTTACAAAATATAATTGTAAATAATAAATTTGCAATTTAAAAGCGTCATGTATCTGACTTGTGAGAACAAAGAGTGCTGTTGGTGATGTAGGGTGCGATTCACGAAACAGTTAGCCAGGTTTCTAACCAAGTTTAGCTTAACCATGTTTAACTATACCTGTTTTACGTGTTAAACCACCTAGTTAAACGTGGATAAGCTAAACGTGGCTAGAAACCTGGCTAACTGCTTCGTGAATTGCGCCCCAATAGCAGTTGTGCAAAGACGCGTAAATTCAGTACATGCATGCAGGCTCTATATTATCATCCTACATGAGATCACAAAAATAACAATTATACTGTCAACACATAATTAGGCAGAGAATTTTTTATGTTGACAAAAAATATGGTAACGATTTGACACAAATGGTTGCAACTTCCTTTACAGTACATTGTCGGAGCGAGACCTACTTATTTACAGTCCATCTACTGACGGTGTATAACGTAATTTTTGAAAAATTGGAGATAATGAATGGTCTTTTCATGTTATATATATATATATAATATATATATAACAATAACAATATTTTAATATATATATATATAATATATAATTATATACATAAAGCCATTTTGGTTTTGGCTAAGATGGAAGGCAGAGAAGGGGGGGGGGTAATATTAAGTAAATCGCTCTGTTTTGATGTAAAACAATTTGTATAACCTCATGGACAGATGGACATGTCTTGTGTGTTAAAATATGCATTTTTTTCTTATCAATTAACAGTGAAAAAAAAAGTTAACGAAATTAATGACATTACAATTTATGTAAAATAATTATTATATAACAGCTTCAACTTTTGTTTTATCGAAATCTCATTGTCAGTAAAATTTAACCTAAATATAATTATATCCCTTCCTCCCTCAAGTGATATACTATATGATCATATTATAATTTATTTTCTTTCAAGTAAGAGTTTGGTACATGATGTTGAGTAAAAGCATTAAAAGTTCACCCATTTCACAACCTTATTCATTGTTAGTAGAGAAATACTTGAAAGGAATGTATTATATTATAGTAGAAAGGAGCGAGCAAGGAGTTTTAGTAGTTTTGCTGCTGCTGCTGCTGCTGTTCTGGTACCTCTGCTGCTGAGCGTTATAAATTTAACCCATGTCTTGCACAGCGTATGTAGTCCTCCTGAGTCCTGCGCCGTGGCATCTAGGCAACCTGCCCGCCCGCCCGCCCGCTCACTCGCTTTCTCACTAACTTCGAGTCTGCGAAAGATGTGATTTACTCAGCCGGCCGGAAAGATGAAGCCAGTAACCGAAGCAATAAACCTTCGTCTAGCTACCAGTTCAGTTCACAGTTCTCATGTGCCTTCTCTCTCTATATCTTTCTCACTCTCCCTTCAACCTATCCACCTACCTTGTGAAGAATTTAATCCTGCTCTCCCATGAAGCGAATATATATATGTATATATATATATATATTTTTTTTTTTTACTTTTTATCTTAACTAGTTACTAAAGTTTATTTTATTTTTTTTTTATTTTTGCACTTCATTGAACAAACGAATAAAGAAAGATAAAAGCGAAAAAGTTTACTTTAAAAATTCAATTAATAGTTCAACGTGTTAAAATTTGCTCTAAAATCTGACATATTTAGTTTTCTCCCTCCCCCCCCTTTCTTTTTCAAGCATTGATTTATTAAAACAAAAGAATTCAAAGACTAAATTAAGTTGTTAAATTTATTATGAAATGATATATTTACATATATTATTATATTATACAAATAATGACAAGTTTTACAATAGAATGAAATTAAAATGTTTGTCCTCTTCGTTTGAGAGAGCAAGTAGTGTAAATAAATATATAAGCAAGAGCCAGCAAGTTATAACACGTTTCTAGGACACTCCTGTTTACAGCTACTGTCTGTAAATGACAGAATCATACATTATATAAATTATACGAATAATGTCACGACATATTTCATTAAAAATTAAACTTCTTCTCTCAAACAAAGTTCTCATTATAAATTAATTAAAGTAATTATATTTAACTATATTATATACTATTTAATTTAAAAGAAATGTTAAAATTTGAAACTTTAAAAATTAAATTTTACACCTTCTATTTGATCTCTAGTTGTTACAAGCTAAACTAAAATATAGAGATCGAGAATTATAAGTTAATTTGCAATGAAATTAATTAATTTTAATCGTACTCTAGTGTCCTATATATCGTGAGTACAGTACAAATGATGTTGTAATCATGACTTCTACAGGCTGCATCTAAACGTCATCATTGCTATCATTTTCATTAGATGACGTGTACAGGAGATAGCAGTGATCAGAGTAATCACCTCATCAGTCACAGCTCCTCAGGTCTCTCTTACCCCACCCCCTCAAGCAGCGTCGTCTGCCAGCAAGTTACTGGAGGAGCAGTGATGGCGACCGTCCTTGATTCCTTGATTCACCGCCGCCACTCTATAATCTTCCTCAATCAGTCAGAGAAAACCTCATGATTGCACCTCAAACCCAATTACCTCCACCCATCGTTTCTATCCTCTCTCTCTCTCTCTCTCTCTCTCTCTCTCTCTCTCTCTCTCTCTCTCTCTCTCTCTCTCTCTCTCTCTCCATCTCTCCTTCTGTGCTTCCTTACTTTGATTACAAGAAAATCAAAAGAGATGAAATCAAACTTCAACTTAGTGTGATATAATTGCACATATCGAAGATATATTATAATTATATGTATATAATAGCCATAAAATATAAATGAAAGATGTTTGCATATTAAAGTGGTGTTATAAAAAATAAATTAGATTAAATTCGTTTCATTTATATATGTAAAAAACTGATATCATCAGATTCGAAATCGAATTAAAATTATTTGCTTTAAAAACTACCTTTAGGTACTGTGATAAGGAGTAATATTATACAGTATAGCTCTTATCTGTAAGTGTAAAATAATGTCCGATTATTATATGAAGCTGATAAGAACTATTACTTAATAATACGAATAGATGTGGAAAATGGTTAGACTACTTAACATTCTGATAGCAATCATAAAATTTAATGTGTGACAGTCGTATATTATATTGTTTTTTCTGTTAATAATGTGAATACAATACATGAGTACGAAAACAAACTATATTTAAAGTCAATTAGTTTCCTGTTTTATAATAATTTTAAGTACAACTGAAAAGTAATTTCCATGTAAATTACACACATTGCATATGTAACACAAAGGTGGAATAAAATTATTATCATTGTTTTTGAAAGTACGTATAAATAATACATTTTTATTATCATTGAAATTCCATTGTTTGTTATTTTGAAAATATATATATATATATATATATATTTAATTAATTTTGTAAGTGCTCTGTAATTATTATTTATTTTGGATTTGTCTATTACAAAGATTAAATAATTTGAATTATTAATTCATTGTAAAAAAAATAAAGAAATTCAACTTGGTAATTTAATATATTGTTATGTATTTCAAAATATGAATAGGGAAACACCTTTTTTTTAAAAAAAGGAAAAACCAGAATGTTCATGTATATATTATGTTTCATATATATAAGCCTGTTTATCAATAGGAGGGAGAAGACTTTGATGCAAATTCTTCCATTTTTCCTCTCTTTTTTTGTCAAGGAAATGAAGGTAAAAATCTTTCCTGTGTTAAAAAGTACCACCCACACCTACCTTCTCTTCTGTTAAACTCCTCTCTGCTTTAGGCACTGTTATGCAAATGTGTGTCTTTCACTCGCTAACCTGACAGCTGATTTAATTGTGTGCTATCTATTACATAATTTAACACTCAAAATATGTATTTTGTGGGCAGAGTAATCAACATTGTTCTCAAAACATATCGTTATCAAAAGCATTGTAATGATGGGGTAATAATGTAATGAAAATTTTAAATTTCATACAAACTTAAGAATGTGATTTCTTTATTATATTTATAGTAAAATATCAATACATTTTTTTATATATATAGCCAGTAAGGCTTCTCATCAAATATTTTTACTGAAAAAATTAGCATGTTTCACATTTAACAATAGCATGAAATTACTTGAAAGTTTATTGATTATCTATATAGTTTCAAATTTAAAGATATATATATATATATATATATATATATATATATATATATATAATATATATCCTTAAGCTTGTTTCTATATAGTCTAGATGTTATAAGCGTTATTTTCTTTTTACGCTCGAGGAAAAAAAAAAGCTGGAAAAGACAAAGAAAACACACACAGGACTAACAAGGCTGGAACTCGATAAACCAAGATGGTAGCTAGCCTTGGAGGGTGGCCTTATCAGCTCGTTACGCATTGATTCAATGTTGGTCTCTTCGTCGCGTTCCAGCAACGTGCTATCCTCTGCGGTGATGGTAGCACTCTCGTGCGTGCAGATAAACAGCAACTTGTACAATATATATAACGTTGGTAGACAATTCAAGTGCCAAAAATGTTGACTACATATTATGTTCAAAAATTTGTAATAAAAAAAAATACAAATAATTTCACCCTTCATAAATTTTTAAACATAATGTGAAAAGTTTTGAAGTCATTAGTCTTAGGTTGAAATTGATGTTAAAAGCTTTATATTCATTAATTAAATTTTAAAATATATTACTAATCATTATTTTAATTAATGAACCTTGCTGTTTTATGGCAGAAAATATTTCAATTTGTTTAATATAATATATATTAAAGAAGAGAGCGTTTCTGTTCTTGCTATTGCAAATTTATTATGTATATATTATGCAGAGGCAATAATTTTTCAGGCGAAAAAGATAGGAAGAGCTATAAAGTTGAATGCATTTTCACATTTTTTTTTCTTTATTCAAGTTGGAACATAAGCTTGAAAAAAGGGAATGAAAAAAACAACAAGACATCCGCAGTGCGTTGTCCATTTGTTAGATCACCAAAGTAAACAACTATGGACGCGGTAAAAAGCTGGGGGGTGTTCAAATACCGCCAATTAAGAATTTCCGTAAAGTTACGCAAGAAATTAACATGACGTATTTCCTATGCTTAAGTCTTGCGTAACTTTATGCAAATTGTTAATTGGCGGTATTTGAACACCCCCCTGGATAGTTTGACATTCAATGAAAATAGCTCAACCCCCTTCCCACACTTGTTCATAAATAACGTTACACCCTGCACTTGAAGTATGTGATTAGTCCCTACATTGTGTAGCATTTGGCGTTATTTAAATTATTCAGTTAAACCACAGATAATAATGGGACCTGATTAGTCCTATCCCTAACCCAACCTAACCTAACATCCCTAACCTCACCCATGCCTGTATAATACCTTCAAGTTTGATTTTTTTTTGTATATTATGCAGTTTGCCCTTTAGATGGTTTGTTACTTACATTATTATAATACACATCTAGCAAAAATTGGCTTTGTATTTTTTTTTTTTTTTGCTACTTCCTGCACTACATACAAAACTTGGTGATCCTAATTTTTGGATTTTTTTTATTATTATTATTCTCAAGAACTTTTAAGTGATTTTTTTTTATCATGTCATCTTTTATACTTCACTTAAATAGTATATTAAGTAGAGCTTATATTACTAGCAAGAGAGTATATAAGCCATCACTAAATAATTTAGGGTATATCATGTTACATGCGTGCAGATTTTGGCTTTGTTCTAAAGTAGCAGTAGCACCAACATTGAGTACTTAGCCAACAGAAGTAGCACTACAAGTTAAGAGAGTAGAGTTGTCTTCTCACGGTGGCACCAGTGTATTAGGTCGAGATAGGGGTTAGAGGGCAGCAATAAACGGCAAAGTAACGAAGGACGAAGGGGATAAGGATAGCAAGCAGTAGTAGTTGCTAGCTTGGTGCCCGGCATTCGTCCGCTCTTGCTCGGTCACAGGGAGTGCACAGCAGCCAGGCACTTTCTACAGCAGTATAGCAAACTGGAGCGAGAGAGGCGAGCTAGCGACCGCTTGCTTGCTCGGCTGCATGGCTAGTCTGCTCGCCGGCTGAGGTCCCTGCTGCCTGAGTAATGGCTCTCATGTCCATTATCCCTTTCTACCACTCTAACAGATCTAGCCAAGCTGCCTGCCTGCCTGCTGCTACTGTCTCATATAGCAAGCAAGCAAGCAAGCAAGCCTCCTCCTCCTAAGCTTTAATCTCAATCTTACCCCATATAGCGACCCACTCCCCCTCTCAGTTTATCCGGAAATTATCGCTAATCACTCTTAGCTCATCCGCTAACTTTACTTTATATCATCAAACGAAACCTTCTTCAATTTGATCAAATTGTCACCAGCTAACATTTTCAATTTAAAGTCAATTAAGATTGCAGTATAAAATTGCATTAAAATTAATAATATGCAGTAAAAAAATACAAAATTGTATTTTTAATTTGCAACTGTTTAAAGGCAAATTATGACGCTAAAACTGGTTAATAATTCAGACTATTTAGTATTTACAAATTATGAGTATAATTTATATGATATTATTAAAAATATATATTATACATATAATCGGTTGTTTTATTAATCAAATTTACAGTATCACATCGTCATGTAAAATAAAACTTAAATTGTTCAAACCAAAAAGAGTGTGAAATTCATGTAATTCATTATGTAAAATTCGTTATTTGTATACAGTATAATAATTATATAATATAGTATCTTTTATACTATATCTTTTATAAAATATACCGGTACTATTATGTGATTTTTTGTAAAATTACAACAGAGCAAAAATACATAATCTGTGATATATAAAGGCTATATTCCTGCACGGTATAAATAAATTTGTAGGTGTGGTTGTAATTTTTTATTGTGATTTTTTTAAAACAAAAGTTGTCTTAAATAAATATATATGGCATGTAGTTTTACAATCAACTAATAAACGTCAATTTAAATAAACGGGAGCTATTTTAATTAAATGTAATTATTAGTTTTTTGAAACAAAAGAAGAAGAAAAAATACTCTCTCAATTACTTTTTTGTAGAACTTTAAATGGTAACGTTACAATCATAAATATTGCGATATAAAGGTTTAGAAAATGTAATTAATTTAACTCAAAATATTACAATGCATAGCAAATATATATATATATATATATATATATATATATATATATATATATATATATATATATATATATATATATATATATATATATATATATACACATATATATATATATATATAATATATAAAATTTTATTTTTACAGAGATAATGAATATTTTTCTGTTATTTTTTTGTGTATAAAAAATAAACATTAAACTGTAAATAAAGTAGCGTCATATATATGTATTCATATGTAACTACTTTTTATATTTCTATACATGAGACGGTGGCTCACAACTGTACAAGCCGCTTATTCAAAAGGCCTGCCAGCTACTACTCACCGATTGCTGCGCTTTTTTTCTTTTTTTTTTTTTACATTTTTTTTTACCTCAAATCCAGGTTGAAAAGGAAGGAGAGAGATTCATAAAATGTAGAAAAATATATATATATATATATATATATATATATATATATATATATATATATATATATATATATATATATATATATATATATATATATATATATATATATATATATATATATATATATATATATATATATATATTATATGTATGCTTAAGGCATCACATAAAATAAATCAACCTATGTATGTTTTTAGGAAAACATTAAATATATACAACGTTGTATAAAAATATAAAGTTATTACAGGAAAATATGGAAAGATGCATTTTTATTTTTATTATTTATTTACTATAACCGGATCGATTTTCAATGATATACGTATAGTAAATCTGTATATGCCAATCCATACACGTAAAACCTTAGACTATATATATTGTCAACGTAGCTTGAGTGATATGACAGGTTGAAGAAAAATGGGAGGAGACACCATCGGTTAATGTGGAAACAAACATGGCGTCATCTTCATTTTCTGTTTGAAGGAATCAAGCTAGACAGCAGCGGATGTACGAGTTTATATTGGTTGGTAGAACAAACGTACCATCTTGATTTCATGTGTTAGGAAGGCAAACAAATTTAAAGAATACATGGAAGTTGAAATTAATTCACATGGCGATTTCCAGCCTGCGACGCGAAGCGAATAATGCGCACTTGCTGTAATATCCATTGGCGGCCATATTTGGCGATTCAAAGAAGAGCATCGTAATTTAACTCAATATTCACCGCCGCAATCGCAAATTCGCTTCCGCATAGGATTTCACAGCTTGTGTGACAAAATCGCGTCGCATCGCCGTTGTCGCCATTTAAATCCGCCTTTTAACATCGCCTCATCCTTTAAGTTATGCAATTTGTTCAGCACTGCATTTTCTACCATATATGTTGCATGTCCTTGCTGCATATCATTAATATGTAACCACTCTCTTTTGGTGCAGAGTAAATTGTCTAATCTCAGAGCGAAATCATATAGCTAAGAAAGTGAACATTTTAATTTTGTTTGAGTGATAGATAGTATTAATTTTATTTAATGTATACTTAATAAATAATATCCAAAGATTATTTTTTATATGTGTCTTATTGACCTACTTTCAACTTGTTTGTGATTATTCTTTATTATGACGTGCAGGACGTGCTTATATTACTGTACAATCGAGAAGCAATAAAATGATTATGAACTATGAATTATGATCCAGTATTAATTGAGCCCTTTTAATCTTCCGATCTGAATTAAAAATATGTATAAAAAAACGTGAGTCGCAAGAAGAAAAATAATGTCCTTATTCTCGCCTATGGGGGTATCGCAACGTTATTTTTCATTCAGCGGTAGCAACTTTTCTTTGAATAGCTAAGTAGCTGCAATGTTGCCAAAATGTAAATAGGCATTTTCCCATATATAGTCTTTGTGTAGACATTTTCTACTTGAGGCTCGATACGTATATACAGGTAGATTACTAAAATATAAAAAGGTTAAATTTATATGTATATAACTATAATTATATTATAAACCTTAAAAGTATTCATTAAATTTTGTTAGAAGTGTAAAGTTTCACAGTTTCATTGTTTAATAGAGTTGTTTGTGTTATTATCGATTGTCTAATTAAAAATTGTCTTATAAATTGTTAATTAAAGTCATGTAACACATTTTTACAACAACTAGTACTTTAACATTGTTTAATTCCAGTAAGAGTAAGCAAACTCTCAATAATAGCATTGTTTATATAACTTAACAAGTTTACTAAATATTAATAGTATGCAGTTAACCGAGTTTCGAAATTAATTATTACCTTTCTCACGCTTCTCACTTCTACTTCCGCATTATTATTTAAGTTTTCTTACATATAATTTTATACATGAATGTTTCAATTCTATTGAAATTTCATAATTATACTTGTAGTTCTGAAGAGAATCCAATTAAATATTAATACAATTGTAAGGGTTCTGTTTTCACATTTTAACAAAAAATATACCACTTTTTTATAGATCACGAACTCTACCCATTTTTAGTTGTTTTATATTGATTATAATATTGGTAGCCATTACTACAGTAAAATATATTTATTTATTTATTTAATAAATTTAAAAAAAAATGTTTACTCAATTTCTTATTAGGTGTATTTTTTTATATAATACATGAGGACTGTTCGTATTATAACTATCAAAGTTTTCTACTCGCAATGATTGTAACAAACCATTGCTTATAATGCCTGTCGTATGAAGCCTTTTTCAATGTTAAACATGGAACGACGTAGTGTCTGATTTTGCCACCAGAGCAGAGAACGTAATGGCATTTTTAGCGCTAGGTAACAGTTACAACTTCATAATTAACGGTCATTTTCCATAATTTAACATGTAAATCAACAACCGTCCCATGTTTCCTTTTCACGCGACAGACATTACACAACAATACTTTGTTTACTATCAACGAGCAGAAGACTTTAGTAAATATACAAATAAGAATCAAGAATAATATTTTCCTTTTGCTTTACAGATGATTGATCTGATTCACATTCATGAATAAATTTCATGCACTATTTTAGGAACAGACTACAAGCTCAGTGTCTTTAATACAATGATCATGTAAAATTATTGTCTCTATCTATATTTTTTTTTTACCTTGTGACCATTTTGAAAATCCATAAAAAAAATCTAGTACATTTACAAAGATGCGTATATATAAAGTACGTGCTGAACTGAGCATTTTGTACTTGTCTCGGAGCAATTTAAGCATACACGTACACTTTACACACAGCCAGGGGCTCCCTGAGCATGTTTGAACCATATAATAGCCATAAGCTAGATATATAATACTACTCTCTGTATTTTCATAAATGGTAGAGAGACTTGCATGTTTAGAGTTAAACTCGAACAAAAACGTTAAAGTGTATAAGCGTGCGTGCTTGTGCCACAAACACTTTACCAAACCATTTCTATCGGTAACCTCAAAATAAATTTAGACAACTTCCCCATACTATTATAAACAGTACGTTACTTACTTATAACTTATAAACTATAAATATATATTATATATATACATATATATACCGTTAAAACTTTGTGAAACTTGCCAACTGCTACTATATATACTCGTTATAACTTTGTATTTAATGCTGACTTTATACTTTCATTGAGATGTCAGACTAACATTTCTAACAATTAATTATAGCATACACTTTTCAAGTTTAATATTATTGCTTGATCATCATCATTTTCTTTCATTTTATCAACATAATTGCTACAATTTATAACTGTCTAAAAAGAGGAAGAGGCGGAAGTGGAAAAGCGATGGGGAGGAAGAAAAGAGAAGGTGCCTCTGTCTTCTGATTCTAAGATTAAGTGGTCAATTTCTTTTCCATCTGCTTCTCGCTTCGTTTTGAATCTTTTCCCTTATTTAAGATGAATGAAACAAGGTACGAGGTAGTTTTGCGTAAAATGATTTATTTACTACGTTAATGTAGTAAGAACAGATTTAGGAGAAAGGGTTGTTAAAAGTCAACAAAATTAGCAAGTAAATAGATCATGTCATTTTCTAATTGTTATAATAATTTAAAACACAAAAATGTAATATTTTATTTTATTAGATTATGAGAGTCATATAAAAAAATATATTATACTTTACTGGGCATTACATCAGTTCTAGTGATAAAAAAAATTGTGTGTACCCCGTTTATTCTTGAGCTTTATGTGTATTATTGGTAGGCTATAGGATGATATACCTTGGTAGATGGTTGAATGAATATGTTATATGCACGTATATTAAATATTAATGCCATTGCTTTTATATGAACTATCTAGGTAGAAACCAAACCTATATACTATAAATACACCATATAGCAGCAGCCACAACTTCCCCTTTTGCTGAATAGGAAGTAGTAAATCATTAATTCAATGATTAAAATAATTAATAATTTACCCAATAAAGTCAACGTTGATTACTTTATTTATAAATTACAAGAAGTTATTTTAAAGTGTTATACTGAACAGAAGTTAAATTAAAGAAAAACAACAAGAGCGTATTACGTTACTCCTATCTATTATTTATGTTTGTGCAGTTTACGTCACTTCCTTAAAGTAACAACGTGGATTCTTCAATATGTATGTTAGCAATGTTAAAAACTGAGCATCATTGAAAATTTATAATGTTATTTTGAGTACCCAGTTTTATTTATAAAGCTATGCAATAGGCAATATCATATAAAGTGACACTAAAACTGTTGGGAGCTCTACAGTATTTAGCTAGATTTGTTAAGCTTTATTAAATAATTAATCAAAATTATTGATTTTTATTCTGTGATATATTTCAGTTTATTTCTTGCTATAATTTCAAAAATAATCGTAGAGTTGAAATAAACGAATCAGGTGGTGAAATGTGACTTAGTTTTAGTTATATAAATGTAAAAAATTACGTCAGTGATTATTGTGTTGTAAAAGAGCTGACAAGTAAGTGCAGAGAGTTAGTTGGTTGTACTAACGACAGTTGTTGTTCCTTTGTCCCCAGTGTAATGCGGCAGTTGGGGTGAAAGCTTTCTTCGACATGATGCACGACGCTCCGCACAAACTTATGTTGTTCGGCGCGGCATGCACCCAGGTCACTGACCCCATCGCCAAAGCCTCCAAGCATTGGCATATTACACAGGTAAGCAAACTATGTTTATTGTATTCAAAGTAATTATTACACGTTTACACCGGAAGAAGCTGGATTGTACCGTGTGAAATCTTCCTGTTTTTAGTTTAAGCATTTAAATTTTACAGATTTTTAAAATAGAAATGACCTACAGTGTCAAAATGGATAAACAAATTAAAAAACATCGGAATTCCGGCTACTTCCGGGAGGAATATTTTTAAGTATTTGAACTTTATTATAAATCTAATAACCAGCAATAAAAGTTGTGGATTATGAAGCTTAATAGTACAATAAATGCTACTTGTGCGATGTAACTTAATTAACAATGAATTCGGATTGCAATTTAAGATTTTCCAATGAATTGTTAATTGAAAAAATATTATGAAAAATCTTACAGCAAACGATAATTTTATTATCATTGACAATATTATAAAATTACTAACCTTAGTAAGAAACATATATGTCTATTCTAACATGTAAAAATTAAATTAAGTTTAGATCTCTATTATTCTTAATGACTAATTTGCTAATCTTGTAAATGTAAAGTATCTTCAATAAAGTATATTTTTAAGAATAATTCTCTATAGTATAATAGTTACACGATAAAAAAAATCTGTTTATTATTTTGTATGGTCTCATGTCATGCTAGTCCTCTTCACTGCCGATTTCCCCATAAACTGTCAATAAGCTGCTTTACACTGAAAATCCTTTAAGTTGTTGTTTTCTTTGCCTGTCTCCTATATAGCATATGACAGGCTTCATAAACACAAATATCTGACAATCTGATACAAATAGCTCAAAGATATTTCAAATGATACTTTCCTAAATTAGATCAAAAAGTATACTCAGGTATTAGAAATATATCTCTTTGATATATGAATAAAGAAATAAAAGTAATTTGAAAGTTTCTTATTAGCATTAATAAGATTCTCGCTACTTTTTTTTTTTTTTTTTACTTAATATATAATATATATAAAAAATCCAATTATTATTTTAGATGCGTTGCTCTGATATCAATGGCGAAGGAACGTTCTCTGAGAGCAGAGTGCTTACTTCTTTGCTATAGCATTCACTTCAATTATTTATCGTCGTTTGATACAGTGAGTATGTTTTTTTTTTTTTTTATCAGAATGAGTTTCTTGTTTGCGGTCTCGGAAAAGAGAAAGCGGATTATTTTATTTCCCTCAGACGATTACTAAAAATGACGTAGGAAAAGATCGAAGATAAGAATCGATATTTTTTATTGATCGTATTTTTTTTTATTGTGAGTGTGCTCTCTGTGAAGAAAAAAAAAAAAAGGAAAAAAGTTTAAACGTAAAACTTTTAGTGAAATTTTTATACTCTCGTATTATGCCTGTGGTAAAAAAAAAAGAAAGGGGGGAGAAAAAGTTTTGTGAACAACTTTTTTCCAATGGTCACTGGTCTAACAACAACAAGAAATGCTATCATTCTTTTCTTATTGACTTTGAAGTTTTGTGCTCGTCGTATATAATATATATTCAGAGATGGACCATAAAAAAATAGGAATAAAAAATTGATTAAGTCATTTTTATTACATCATTTTAGCATTATTATCAAAGGTAATGTAGTATTCTAAAAAGTTTAGTACCCATCGTCAATTTTAAAGATAAATAGCTCTAAAATTTTCCACCTTGCTTTTTCTTCTTCTTTTAAAAATAAACTTTATAAGCAATTAATTATTCATACGTAGAGTCTGCATGATGATATAAGAAAGTTTGATGCTTTTATGCCCAAAAACTTTATTGAAAATTATGTAATATTTACATATACATTGTAATTCAAAAACTTTAGTACAAGATTTGGTGTGCTTTCATCAATGCCGAGTTTATTTAATAAAAAGTACACAACTTTGCTGTATGAATCGATATAATATATATAATACATATAATTATATTATTTCGGTATCATTTTACTAAATAATTGTGTTTTTATCTTTTGTTAAAATGTGCGTGAAGTAGTCTCCGCAACATAATCCAAATTATTAGTGCTCAATTAGTTCTGTATGACACAGCACTAATTATAGACACGAACAAATAAATTTTCAAGGATGGGGGGGCTAAGTTCAATAAATTTATTGAACCATATTTAATGATGGTATTTTTATTAACGTTCTATATTATAATATATGTTATGTTATGCATACAGTATATATTGTAACTATACCATACCATTATATAAAGTTCAATTAAACAAATTGATATCTACGTAAAACATAATGGAGTATCGTTGTCTCAAAAAATTTTATCGCAGAAATGGATAGAGGATGCAAAGTTATGTCACTGTGAGTCACTCTGATTGTTTTCAGATCTTTTAGAGTCCTGGATCTATTTTTAAAAATATATTGAAAGTGACGTTTCTCTTAATAAAAATATAGGGCCTAAAAGGGGTGTGGGTTCAAATCCGACCTCGGCAAAACTTTTTAACAATACTTCCCGGGCTCTAAAAAATATGAAAAAAAAAAAAAAAAAAATCAGAGTGGCAAAATTTTGAACCCTCTATTCATTTCTGCATTAAAATTTTTTGAGGTCGATACTCTATTCCATGGATTAAACAATAAAGAACAGCAGCACTCGGCAGCCAAGCAAGCGTGCGTGTTTACTGAATGTTTTTGTCTTCTGGCTACTACACTTATAGCAACTTACCAACTGCGTTCCCGAGAAACTAACACCAGAAGTTACTGCACCAATCCGATTAGTTAAATTGAAATATATACATATGTGGCTTATTGACACAGAATAGTACAATATATATATTATAATTTGATTGAATTTTTAATGAGCTCATTAATTGATTAAAAAAGTCAAATTTGTGAACATAATAATATGAAATCCCATAGAGTTCAGGGTCAAATATACAGTTTTATTTATAAATATATTGGTGCTCATTAACTCTTTTGAAGAAGAAAAGGAAAATATTGTTATTAACAATCCTTAAAGAGGGGTGTATTGTGAAATAATAATAACTATAAAAAAACTAATTTCAGACTTATGCGAACAATTTTGTTTTATACAATCCGATTTAGTCCTTTTCTTCTCTCTTTTTTTTATATATTTATAGTATGTGCTTTCAGAATGTTTTTTTATTCAATTCTTTATTTAAATAGGCCTCACAGTTGAGTCCAATATGGCTGAAAAGCATGCTTCTTTCTTCGCCTTCACTTCAAATAACTTGCTGGAGAACGACTTTTGATTGTTTCACAAGGAGTTTTCAATCGTTAAAAAGCCTTAAAGGGTTTCTCTTCTTATATTTATAACAATCGATTTGGAAAATTATAATAAAACAGCACAAACTTTTACTTAAAAATAACAAAAAATTATATTCAATCGTATTTTTAATTACTAAAAGTTTTATAATTTTATCGTTTTAAAGAAAATAATTATGAGTGAATTTCTAAAATAAAACAGAACTAAAGTATATAAAAGCATCTCTCTCGCTCTTTCTCTTTTATTATTGAAATCATTTAAAATATTATGTTTTTATATGTAAAAAAATTTGGCTCGTTTATTTATTTTTAATTCCCTCTATATACCTTTTCTTGCAATTCAGTCCCTATATTATATACTACAGTAATTTTCTACATGATTTTAATATTGTAATACAGTGAAGAACTTCACCCAGTATCTAAGGACCATTTTAATAAAAATAGGGCAAAACATAAGGACAAATATTTTTTTATTTTATTATTATGTACACAATACTATTATTCAATGCAATTTTGATAAATGCATAAATTTGGTCCCTATTTGCAAAATCACTTTGCTTTCATGTGTTATATTATATATTTAAATGTAATTTATGATAGTTACTAAAAGCTACGGTAGATACTTAAATATCAGAGGAGGCAAGCAAACCTTGTTTCCACTGGCCTACGCCCCCACCGCTTAAAAGAAGGTGTCCCTGCAACCCTGGTAGCACCCTCCTCTCTCCCTCTGATGTTTTATAGATCTTACCTCAGTGTGTCGCTCAAAATCCGCTCCGTTCTACTCCAAAGCGTCAACGACAATATTGCCTTTGTCCACACAGTATATAGCCCCTCGTGGCCACGTCCTAAGAAAACGTTATTCAAAGGGATAGAAAATAAAAATTCATGAGATCAAAAAACTTCAGATTAAATATATATATTTTTTTAGTTTACCTTTTTTTTTTATTTTTTGCAATGACTTAACGATGAATATTATGGATGGGATCTCGGAACTGGCCCCTTTGATTTTAATTAGACTTAATTGTCGGGGACTTTAGGATTAATATGTAATAAATAGGTAGTTTATTTTTTTTAAGTATATCTGTCTGACCATTTTTGTGAAAATTAAGGTAGAAATAAGTTTAACATAGAGCATTATATAAACAGAAACCGGAAAGGGAGGCTCTGTAAATTGTGAGAAGTTCGCTCCCTTGAATTTATTGAATTTACTCAAACTATAAGCTATTATTCAGTTTTAAAACATTCTCAAATTTTTAAATTTTATTTCATTGGGCTCCTTCTGATAGAAATAAAGTATATAACTTAATTATGACTATGGATGTACTTGAGACCAAACGTAATTTATTTTTATGCATTACATTACACATTATGAAATAATTAATTGTTGTTTTATTATCATATAATATTAAATGTAAATTCAAAATATGTCAGCAATAATGTGTTATTAGTTAGTAGCTACAAATTGCAACAAATCTTGTGTGATTGCGACAGCTATATGAGATAGGAGAGCCCGAGAGAATGTTGGCATTTGTATATACACATTTAAATTCTCTAAGGCAAACTTTATACGTGTTACAGCATGAAATACAATCACACACTTCACACATTTCTACTCGAGAGAAAATATTAAAATTTCAACTTTCGACTGTACAAATGAGAGAAGTACATAAGGGATATTACAAAAAGTGAAACTTGTTTTTCTGAAATAATTCTAATATTCTTGTAACAATCCTTTCCTGGATGGAAGTCAGCAAATGTAATTACAGTTTCAAAGTTACAAAATATGTAAGGAAAAGAGAGTAAGCGTAAACAAACCAATTATTTTAACCGAAAACTATAATATATTGTCATTATGGAGTATTGACCTCAAATTTTTTTATTGCAGAAATGGATAGAGCGTGCAAAGTTATGCTCCCCTGATTTTTTTTCAGATTTTTTTGAGCCCGGAAACTATTTTTAAAAAATTATTGAAAGTCCTTTTAGTGACGTCACGCGTCGGCAAGTCCTATCTTTTTGTTAAGGAGCGGCGTCTCGTGACGTCACAAAAAGAACTTTCAATAATTTTTTAAAAACAGTTCCCGGGTTCTAAAAAATCTGAAAAAAATCAGGGTAGCATAACTTTGCACGCTTTATCCATTTCTGCAATAAAAACAATTTGAGGTCAATACTCTATTGCTTGAAAATTATGATTCATTTTTAATGTTTTATAATTAAAATAAATAAAACTCAATAACTTATCTTGTATCATTGAATCGTACATAGACATGAATTCCGTTATACGTTATTTCAAGCTATGGCACAACTCAACACAAAAGCGAATCCATGCAGTGTTCAGGATGTATATTAATTTAAATACATGTGCAAATAAAGACTCAAACTAGGACATTTTTCTGTTAATATATTTGTATAACATGCAGTCATGCATCAATCTAAATGCTTTCATCAAAATACAGCAAAAATATTATGCAACAATATTTTGGATTTTTACATCAATTTTGTAAAAAAAAAAATACCATAAAATATTATATATTTTTTTTTAATCTGCAATATAATGTATTTATTTACAAATTTTAATTAAACTATGAGTAACAATTGCAATAAAAGAAGACATAAAATTTCTATCGAATTATAAAACAAAAGAAAATCCCGTCAAATTTAAAAATAAGATATAAGTTTATTTATTTTTTTATTGTATTTTTTTTAACACTTTGAATGTATATATATATTTTTTATCTATAGTTGTCTTACGATCTTTTTATATGCAACGGAAATGTGAAGCGCGAAGGGCTGTTTGGGTAGTAATTTTTGTTTGAAAAGAAAGAAAGAGGGAGAGATTGGAGCTACGACAGCCATAATTCAGATGACATATCTATAGAGATTGATATGAATCATGTGAGCGCGCCGCCGAGCTGCCTGTAGGAAGACTGACTTGCCTTCGAGGCTGAGTCCCGCGATCTTGTCTGCTTGCTTGGTGCTCTGCTGCTGACATTGTGCCGGGGGCTCACATGTAGCAGAAAGCAGGCAGTTGTGTAGGGGAGTAGATACATACAGACGGGCTGAGAGTCTCGGGGGATCTGTAGGGGTAAAATCATGAAAATCATGCTTGCGTTCACATCGAGTATTGAGCTTCTTCCGACATCATTTTCAACAATCTAAGTTTTATATCTTATATAAAAAAATAAAAATAATTCTCGTCTTCGATCATAAACACAGCCAAGCTCTTCATAATAATAAGTTATATAATAATAATAATAAAGTTATTATTAATAACTTTGCAGTATTCTGAATCAAATTACACACTAACAAGTAAAACGTGCGAAATTTTTATTTTAACCATGATAGCTTTTCTGTGTAGACGGGATCTTTTAATTGCCTTAATTAGCCCTTATTATTTTTTACTGTTTTAGTTTATTTTTATAACTCTGCAATAGAATGGTTATACGTCTCTTCGCTTTAACCGTATAAGTAAAAACAAATTAAACTCATGGTGCGTTACCAAGCCAGACTATATATTTACAAAAGTAAAACAATTTGAAAGCAAGTTAATTGCAAATTGAATTAATGTAATTGTATAATTTGTTTCAGAATTGAAATCTCGTTAGTTTCCCACAATTTTGCTTTGACACTTTCAATACATTCTCTTGAAGTGATAAATTGCTTTTCATATATAAAGTTATATGTACAGCAAGAATTCTAACAAATTCTCTAACTAATTTTATATTTTGTTCTTGCTTCGTTTTCTGCTCCCCCTACTATAAGTTATCATGGATAGGAGCACAAGTCAAAGTCAATAAAGTAAGGACACAAGTCCTTTGATATAAAATTAAATTATAATAGGACACATACAGGTCCATTGGTGACTGTAAAAATTCTGTATATAATATAATCTTACGGAAAATATTGAAGAAATTTTTAAACCATTTTAAGATTTTCATCGACTTCTTTACCATTTTGACACCATCATTATTCACACAAGAGTTTTATTTCATTGACATTTGTTGAAACTTATTAAATTTTATGGATTAAAATTTTCCATCTTTGTTTTATGAGAACATCCATTTAGTTGTTGTTAAGTATATTGAGCCAAAATATTGTAGCCCAGCACTGGAATTATACAACTAGGGCAAGACATAAAAATGTGTCACATGAATGGAAGCTAAGAAATTCAGAGAGCTAGCCAATATGTTTTTTGAATTGCTGTTTAAATTTACATGCTTTTGTATTATGGAGAAAACAGAAGAGGAAGACATGTGCAAATCTAGAACCTAAACGCAGAGTTAACCATGCTGAGTTGCTTGTTATTTTCTATATATAGAATAAAAAGCTAGCAACGAGCTGGTTGCTGCATTCAACCAACTAGAATGACTTGATTCAAAACATGCTCCTTTTCATCCCTACTTTCAAGCATTACGACGACGCAAAAATCAATTCCAAATAGAGAAAACGTAACGGCGACGGCAACTGCTGCTACTTACTGCTTCGATAGTCCTCTTCAAGAAGCTCGTTAGGTCTGCAATAAAAACATTTATAGAAATTAAATTGCGTTGTCATGTTTAAGTGCGGTGTTATGTTTATAATGTAAGTTAGGTGGCGTGCGATGTAGCTGTTTGAGTTGGCGTGCCTAAGTATAGGTAGGCAAGCAAGCAGGTACAGGTATATAGGAGAGCGACCCCAAGTACAAATATTTGCCTTAAAAGTGATATATAAGTGTAATAAAGTTGCAATAATGCCGAAATTTCACCTATAACTATACTAAAATTGCAATGCACTGTCATAACTTGAGTTGTCTTCAATTTTCTCATTGCACTTTGTTACTAAATGCAACATAAATTTGCCATATATTTGCTATACAAATCAGCAATGAAAATATAGCCGTTATAGGTTAAAATAATATTGCAACGAGGCGGATATTATCACCTATTCTTGCCATACTTTCGTATATATCCCGTGTGCCAAGTCTCCTTACTATAGTGCAGCAATATTTGTGTTTTAGTCATAGAGTCAATAAATGAATCGGCTATATTAGTGTCATAAGTACATGTTGCGTTTGATTTAAGCATATTGCACTTTTAGTTTAAAATTATGTCGTCGCCCAGTGTACTAAAAGTGCAATTTTTTTGACTTAAATGTTATTGGTGGCTAAAATATAAGTAGACTAATAATATTCCATCAGTATATTTTTATTGTAAATATATTACATCTTTGGTCTTAAAATATATGCACTGTGTGATTGAAAATGCTATGTTTTTTAAATAATTTATAACACCAATAAAAATATTTGTCTTCTATTTAATATATATATAAGTGCACTATTGTTGTCATATATAACATCAAAATTTTACCTATAACTGCACTAATATTGCAATGCACTGTGTTACTGGATGGAACTTTTTCTGAAAAATATTAATTAATTTCACGATGCAACTAAATACAGCATATTTTTGTAAAATATTTGCCATTTGAATTTGCAATGACAATATTGCAGTTTTAGGGGGAAAACATTAATAGTTCTGGAGTTGATTTTTATCTTATATTTCTGCTATATTTTTGTGTTATACGTGAGTCGTATCTTCTATCAATGGTATTAAAATATTGGTGATATAGTGCACAGATTTAAAACATAAAGTTGTAATATAAGTGGTATAACGCGCACTATTCCAAGTTATATTTTATTTCATTTTCATTGCACTTTTAGGGAAAAATATAAAGGCGCTCCGTGTAATAAAAGTGTTATATTTTTGTTATATATTTTAGTGGTATAAAATATAATTAAGTGAACCAACATTATTTGAAAAAAAACACAAATATATGTGGAGTTTAGGATATAATTATAATTCTATTGTAAAATATAAATGGGCTCTCTATGGTTACAACCCTATTTTTATTATATATTGAACATTTTTGCATTAAAAATATAAGTGGCATAGAACATGATTGTCATTAATGTTAAACGTCTGCTGTAATTGCAAGATTATTGCAGTTTTAGTTGTGTTATATACCTGCAAACTTATTTCATAAAATAATTTCAAATAGTCATGCAAGCTATGCACAACGATTCTCTATGTAATGCGTGTGTGATTCTGATTTAAGAAAACTTAATATGCATAATCCTGGCCTTTTCCTTTTCTCAGCGACAAGCTATTTTTTTAATTAAAATTCAAGGACAGCTTCAATATATTGGTATACAGAACAACTTTGCTA
The DNA here is from genome assembly GCA_949825025.1 of Siphlonurus alternatus. Classification (NCBI taxonomy): domain Eukaryota; kingdom Metazoa; phylum Arthropoda; class Insecta; order Ephemeroptera; family Siphlonuridae; genus Siphlonurus; species Siphlonurus alternatus. The sequence goes on from OX463788.1 coordinate 31,740,080, forward strand.
CAATTTATGCCATGACAATAGAACTAAAGTATTTATTCATGAATGAATGATTGATTGGTTGGTTGATATTTTGGGGCAGTTGGCACGTTTTGGTCAAGTTTACCCCCTTTAATAATGAAATATACAACTTTTGAAAACCTAAACTATCGATGATATCAGTTTTACGTATAATAATGAGATAATGTATATTAAGAGCACGATTAATCCAAGTTTGTATTGATTGATTTTATATTTAAATCTGAACTTTCTGCAACTCGGGTGCGCTTGTAGCGGGATTCTGAAGCATATATACGGTTATAGCTCCTCCTCTTTCAAACGTGCGTATAGGCGTCTAGTCTTTCGATAGGCAGGTAGGCTAGAAATTCGGTAAAGAGAGGCAGGTAGGCTTAACTGTAGGTAGGTAAAGACATCATTCGATTTCTCGTTTCTGCTGACCATCTCTAAAAAAACTTTTTGCCTTGGACCAGGTACCAGGGACCATATATTTGTTATATGCGTCTAATAAATATATGCCATAAATATGGCATAGTAAGAACAAAAATAGGTGATAAATATTACATTGTTTATATTTTTATCTCACATTATTACGAAAATAATACAATAATATACCTTTTTTAGAGCGTGCATACTGCATTCACTAAATTATATTGCAAAAATATATTAAAAATAGATTACATGGAATGCAGTATTGTAAAAATATGTTAGCAATATGAGAAAAATATTGAAGTGAATACCGAAATATAGCAAATATATGACAGCTCTTGGTATATTTCTACCATATCACTACCACTATAAATGTCCTAAAAGCAACAGATTAACGACACTTATAGAACACAAGTATTGCAGTTATAGTTCATTTTTCATTTCAGAAATATGCTATTTATATGGTGGTTTATTTTTACTAGGGACGGGAAGTGAAGAACACGCAGCCAGTAAGAAAGAGATGAGAGTGATAATATTGGATTGTGCATTTGCCAGTCAAGTTCCTCGGAACTCACAAAAGAGAAGAACAAAAAGATAAAATCTTTGTGGTGAAATAATTTTGGAGGCTCGAGGCAGTGTGAAACAATCCAGCAAGTTAGTTTTGGATTTACATTTTACGCCTTCTTCCACCCACCCACACAAGTAAGCAAGCAAGCAAGCAAGCAAAGCAAGAAAGCAAGCAAGTAAGCACAAAGATCTGCACAGACTACGAGTTTGCCCAACTTTTTATAGAACAAAATCGTAGTGAACAGTTGTAAGAAAAAAAAAAAAAGAGAAAAGTTCAAAAACCTCAAGATGTGAGATCACTAACGTAAGTGAGCAAGCGACGAGGTCTACTTTTGTTCTTTAATAGGAGTTGACGCAACTTCAGACTTGACTCATCTATGTCGAATTTTTATATTCTTACTACAAAACTCACGTATACATATTTTTATATATAACAGTATATAATATTATGTGTAAAAAATGTTGAAACTAGTATGATACTTTGAACGGAAATTTGCAGCGCTCTTCTACTGTCTGGTGGACAATATGCAAACTACCGAGTAATATTGCTAGGCTGATCTGTCGACTCAACACGTGCTCAGCTTATATATTGAGGTACTCTTTATTAAATATTCTCTCTGCTGGATATTGCCAGAAGTTTAGTCAAACTAAAACTGTCATATAAGCGTTTTGACATTCCTAAATCAGCAAAACCATATTTTACTATTAGTATCAATCTGTCAACAACATAGATGAAATTTATAGAAAAAAAAATCATCGGTGTATACATTGCTTTTGAATGTTCATGTCATCATATGTAAGTAATACAAGAAATAAATATTTAATAATGTGGATTGATGTTTTAAAAAGCAAAATTATTGCTTGAGCTTGCTGAATTTAAGTTGATGTAGATGTAATATGCTACTAAGCAGCTCCTTTTGCACAATATATTATTATACCAATGATTAAAGTTGGATCGACTAGCTGCTTTGCATCTGCTATAGATTAAAAAAAAATGTAGGCATATTTCTATATCTGAAGTAAAGTGTGTGGCCTAATACTCAGGATAAAATAGAAGCTGTTGTTTTGTTTCAATTTTAATGATCAGCAGTGTACTTACGCTTTATGTTTCTGAACATTTATAGAGAAAACAAATATTAATATAGTGTAGATTAATAATAAGAACTTAATATACTAACTAGAATTAAGAATATGTTAATGTTAATATGTTTCTTCAGTTGTCATATTCCATTCCCTTTTTTTTATATCCTGATATATTTTTAAATTTCGTGTACATCAACTCAAAATTCCTCAAAATTCCAGGTATATAATTATATATATATATAATTTTTGACTTATTTATTATTTATAAACATATATAATTTTTTGACGAAAAAAATCAATTAACTATTTGATTCCATTAAATAGTGACACATGTTAAATGTATACAGACGAAATAGATAAATGGCATGACAACTTGGCAGGCAGGCACTCGTGGGGACGCGCGCGAGTGTCACCTTTGGTATTTATTAGTATGTGTTATTGACGTGACGTGTGTGCATGCTATGTTACAGCTGTCGTACGCGGACACGCATCCCATGTTCACATCAGACAACTTCCCAAACTTCTTCCGGGTAGTACCAAGTGAAAACGCATTCAATGCTCCAAGACTTCGGCTGTTAGAGGCCTTCAACTGGACCCGCGTCGGCACCATCTATCAGAACGAGCCGCGCTACTCCCTGGTGAGACACTCCTATTTTTTTCTTTTCGTATATTATATAAGCCTTCGTAGTCTCATGGCGCCGGATGACACAAGCGTGTGATGAACGTTTACACTACCGTTTATAAAAATGGGATTCACGTCGTACCAAAATTGCAATGTAAGCAAAAATGTTATAATATGAAATATAACTTTTTCTTTGTCTTAAATTTGCAATGAATTACACAGAAATTGTTAAGTATTTATAAAACTTTGCATGTAATTAGTTTTTTTTTTTCGTTCTTTTAGGCTAAATTTTATGAAAATATTATGATTATTACTTATAATTAAATGACATTTTCTTTGTTTTTATGATAAATTTAAAAAAAATAACCATTATTAACACAAATTTTCCATTTTAAGTTGTGTGTGTACATGATTCGTTCCTCATGTATTAAAACAAGTTATAATAAAATATATTTAATGTATTAATTTAGTTTATAAACATGCATTCTTTTTGCGTTTTTACTATCAAAGAAGTATCGAAGTATAGAAGTCTATTGTATCGATCGATGTGTCACCAGATAATGACTGTTAAATATTCAGGTATAATACATATAATTTTAGTCTCTTTAACTTATAAAAAACCGGAAGTTTCTCCGGTACCTCCTAACATTTGTACAACATTAACAATAAGGCTATTTTTTCTACCTTTTGACGTTTGTTACTTGCAGCCACAGCCGTGAATGGCGTGAATTTCAATCCCTACAGTTTCCAGTGCACGATAATACTGCATGTGATGGTGCACCACTCTCTTGCCGGTCGTTTGAACACTTGATGGACGTGTGTGGTGCCATTTATTTCAGCTCTCACTCGTCATTACAATCACAGTTGAATTGTGGTTGCCAGCTCAGCAAACATGCACAAGTTGAGGCTATTCACTGTATCACAATCACCTTGCCAATTTGTATCACAATGTACAGAAATTACATATTTTAACAACTATAATATCATAATTTTAACACACAATTAGTATCTATTGTATGATATATCGATCCAATATATTATATAAATAATATAGAGAATGATTTAAATTTAAAAATTTAAATTTTTTAATTTAAATATTATTATTACTATAAATATGTAATAATAATAATAATTATTTAGAATTTTTAATGAAAGTTTTACTGTATTTCTTTTATATCCTAAATTATGCAATTTATTTATATGACATAATTGATCAATCTTCCAATACAAAATATCAGAACATCTTGAGGGTATAATGTTTATATCAAGGACGTTTTGTTATGATTGCATGTTTTGCTCCCCTCGACATTTTGACATATCTTCAATCTAGTAGCATCGTCATAGTAATGCTCACTCAGGCATGATCCCTTCCATTTTGGTTTCTTCCCCTTTTTTTTACACTATTGGAATATTAAATCGATTTTTTTTTCTTTTAAATCTGTAATAGAAAATTAAATAATATTATTCACTTCATAATGTACATGATATAATTTATACATAGCTATTTTCATTACTTAATTATTTTCATATATATATATATATATTTTTTTTTAAATAACGCACTGTGCAAAATGACACGTGAAATGAAAAATGTAGCATAGGAAGTATTAGACGAAAGGAAATATCCAAGTGAAAGCACACGTTCAATTGAGCAATAGCTATATTATCGTCGTTAGTGCTGCAGAGGATCGTGGCAATGAAAGAAAAAAAAAGAGTGCGCTTCTACGGGTAACTGGAAACCTCTAGCTTGCTAGGCTATGTCACAAATTGAAGCCTGAAGAGGCTCTGATTGCAATCTTGTCCGTTAATGATCACTGAAGGGAAATGAGTTGGATAAGAAATGGAGAGGTGAGTGTTCTCTAGCTCCTTCTCTTTTCTCCAACCAGCACAGTCTTTGCTACTTGGAACAACTTCAATAAGATCATATCAAACTCTTTTCATTCTGATTGACATTATAAGATTTTTTTATGGTAAGAAAAAGTACACAAAACTTTTTACCGTAGGTAATGTTACTGTGATAAAATAAAAATATTTAAAAGAGTGTTATGGAATCCACTATGTCCTAAAAACTTTATAATAATGTGAAAAATAAAAATAAAATTAACATTATACTAAAGAAAATTTTATTGACTGAACACTTCTCTATTTTTTATATGAACTAGGCATATTATGTAATGTGGCATTTTTAGATTTTGAAAAAATTTTAATTTCAAACGTTTATATTGACTTAATTGGTCAATTATTATCTTAAGACTATTCATCGCATTGTAACAACTGAAGTCAATTAGAGAAATTAAGTTTTTCTTTAGGTATAGCTATATACGGTAAGCGGACCAAATACGTGATTCCTATATTTATACTTGTGTTAATCTTTAAATTTCATCAACTAAGTTATTACAGCATTGTTTTAGTGGCTCGCACCTTACAAAAAATACTAAAATATATACAAAAGTTGAAAATCGCCATGACAGTATAGAGCATATAATTGGGCCCTGTTCACGAAGGAGTTGCCGGAAAAAAAAGTCACGTTCCTCACAATTTAAGCTGGCATTACAAGATACAATTTTTCTGATCATACAACTTTTCCTTACATCAAGAAAGCTTCAAAACTCCATTTGTTTGTATGGAGATGAAATTTTCTTGCAAGGAAAAATTGTATGCAAAATTGTATCGTGTAATACCGGTCTTATACTGACGCAAATCACAACTCAGAGCTTTTTGTAAAAGGAGGTCTAATTTTACTAAAGTCATCATATATAATCCAAGGATTAAACTTGTTGGCCAATTTCTTCATTTCATTTAATAACGTTTTTCATAATTATTTCATGTATTCGTTAAAAAGTCGCCGAAACATGCTGCATCTTGTAATTGTCTATAAATTTGACTTATTTAAAATGTTAAAATCCTTTACACTATTGATCTTATAAATACTATTAATTTATTAATATATACACAAAATAAATTAAAAATAGTGAAACGTAAAATAATACTCTGTATTATAATTGTAATACATTTATTATTTAACTTATTCCATGCATATCTGAAATTTAGAAAACATTATTAAGGCGATGATTGTACTTTATAGCCTTTTAGATTCTGGTCAAGTATAATTATATTGTTTTATTTAATATATTATACCAAAACATCATGCAGTACTTCATTATAAGTGTCATTATAAGTCTTTGGAGCAGCCGAGTGTGAATTTAACATTAGCACTAACTGCTCTTTATGTTAGTAATGTATATAGTTTGCTAGCTAGCTAGAGGTGTCTATCGTATAAATATATATATAAATAAATATAAACGATACGATAGTATAGCTTATTTACTTGGCTTTGATTTGTCACGATCAGTAGCTCTCGGCTAACTAACTACCCCTCGTAACAAACCTTTAGTAAACGTAAATCACCATCACACCACATGCAACCAACACTTAATTCTAGGGTAGTATTACATCCTTATACCATAAAACATTACTCTTATTACATAACATTAATCAAAATCTAATTAATATTTACTTAAAAAAAATCAATTAAAGTAATAATATACTGACATATATTTTATTTATATCTGTATAGTTTCCAATAACATGAAATTTAATGACGCTATTTTTTTCCTGTGTGATCATTTTTAGTGTCATCAATTGTGAAATATTATGGAAGCATTTTATAGCTTTCTATAAATATACCATACTTTATAAGTAATCGAAAAGTAGAAAATCTTTCTTTTTTCTTTTTTTTTTTTTTTTAACTTGGCAAAGAGACAAAAATTATTTCAATTTTGAGTCTATAAACTTCCTTTTATTTATATCTTACAATATAATGTAAAAAAAATGTGACGTATTATTCAAGTAAAGCTTTGTGGTGGCATTTATGTTATAATATGTAAATGTATAATATATATTTGTTTTCATATCTGTAGCTCTAATGCACTGTGTGTGTGTGTGTGTGGTGTGGTTCAATTTGTCAAGTAAATTAAAAAAGCCAAGCTCAGCTTAAAGTACCTACAAACTGATTAATAAGGGTGATATTTATTATTCTGTATCATACCCTTTGTATTCCTAACTATGTCTCCTGCAAACTTTCGACTGTTTCGAGTGTGACGATTGATAGCTTGGCTTTGCTTTTCTGACAGTGTTAGTGTGCGCGTTATCAGATTGTTGATAGTGGAAAAAAAAAAATGTCATGCTTCTATTTAAGTTACGATACTGTAGAAATAGCGTTCAAAACTGTTATTTTTTCTATATAGCTGTATCCATCAATGTTTTGTTTATATAATTATATTATACATAATGCATATAAGCGTTTCACGTTAAAAGTATTAATTAAAGTCAAAAGAGGGATTTGAGGCATCAGGTCTGTAGTATTTAGTGAGATGTCGATAAATATTAAAACAGTACAGTTCAGGGGGGAAAAAAACTAAAGCAGCCCAAATACACGGCATTTAATTTTTTATATAAAGCTTATTATTTTACCTTTTGCAATTGTGTTGTTTTATTTCTTTTTAAACGAGGCAAACTATAGAGAACATGAATGCTTCTGCAATTTATTGATAGTGTTTCAAAGACTGAGTTCTTTATTATTATAGAATTTATGAAAAAAAAAAAAATCTTTGCCACTTTCCTAACAGAAACTGTACAAAATATTTTGAAAAATTTAATATATATATACATAATATACCAAGCTATAATATTAACGGTACGTACCAAAACGGTTTCTTCAGTGCATGTATTTTATAAATCAATCGTTAATTAAAACTTCACTGCCAGAAGAGCAAGTTTAGAAAGAGTTTGATCATAATTTTTTACCTTTTAAATTATAAAAAATATAATCTTTCGCTAATATACAATATTATTATGCTTAAATAACCATACAAAGAGAAATTATCTTTATGTACAAATAAATAATTAAATGATAATACTATCTTAGATTTTTAGTTTTCAATTTTCCTTGTTACATTATTAAGAATATAAAGAAATTAAGTAAATGAAACTACTGGCTTTTATAAAAGTATAAGTTCCAAAGGAAGAAATACTTGCAACGTTAAACTTTATGAATAAAAATTTATGGTAATTTCCGTAATAAAAAGTTGTGTTTTACATAAAGACTTTTCTTTGGACTTCGTTTAAAATTATGAAATTATTGCTTCTCAATTAAAGTCATTGGGAGAATATTCATTTTAAAACACACTTTTTATAATATACATTCATATATTTAATATACCTATATGCATAGCCTATTCTGTAGTAATGTTTATTATATTTAAAGCAACCGATACTCTAACTGTATATCATACTGTCAAAACTTTTTACATTTGTTTCCTAAAGTTTAAGCTACATTATTTTTATTTGTATTATTTATAACATATTTTTGAAATACTGTGAAATTTATCATATACGAGTATTTTAAATAATATAGTTTGTGGTGTGCTTTTTTTTTTTTTTTTTTTTTTTTTTTTTAAACTCCCAATTTCCCAAGTGTACAAAATGGCGTCGCATCACAATGATTATTATAATTTATAAAATACAGTGTGTACTATACGTTTTTGCTAGCTAAAAGTGCAGTACAATATATTATGGTGTTAAATGTATATTTCAAAATGAAAACTTCTATATTTATTTGTATACTTCGATTTAAACATTTGTTGTATATGAAACTTATAGTCTGTGATGTATATATATACAAAGCTATTGCTCCAATATCATATATATATATATATATATATATATATATATATATATATATATATATATATATATATATATATATATATATATACTATAGAAGTATATATGTATGTTTCATACTCTCTAAGGAAAAGCCAAATCCTTTTAACTGACATGCTGTGTGACGTCAGCACGTTTCCAAAGTGGTCCGCTACAATGCTACACACCAAGTACTGTACACAAAAATGTCTCCCTTAAGAGCTTTTCCTGCACTGCCACTACAGCTGTATAAGAATATATAAATAAGAGTATATATATTATATATATACATTATATAAAAAATATAAATATATACATACATATATACATGGAATGAGCACTTTTTTTAACTGACTCAATTTACAGGCAATGCTTTTTTTGTTTTTTTTTTGTTTTTTCATCACAATATTCTGTAAAGGTAATTTTTCACATACACATATATACAATAAATATAAAAATATATATTGTATGTACTTTCTACATACAATATGTATATAAAGTATGTACGTTGTTATATGTGTGTGCGTAGAATTTCCTGAAGAAATGAAGAGTTTATACCTTTCCTTTTATATATTTATGAATTCACAAAAGTTATATAAAACAAAAGACAAAATAAATAAATTTTAATACTCAGTATTACGTTTTAACAAAATATGACTTTATTAGTTGACAGAAAAATCAATATATTCATAATGGTTTCAGCAAAGAGTAATAAATTTACCAATATAATATATATATTAAAAATTATCTAAGCAACTTCATCTAAAATACATTATTATATAGCGTATACAGCTCACGTAATGCCAAGATAAATAATTTCTTTATGAAGCTTGAATAATTAAATGTACAGTGTGTTTATAAAATCATATAAAATCTAAAAAAAAAAAAAAAAGGCTTAACTTGCCTCTAAATGTCATGAAGTTTGCAATCGATTTGTTTCAAAGTATTATACTAAATAAAGCATAATAAAAAGTATTACAGTATTTCACATTTATATTCTACTATAATACAAAAATGTATTTATATGGGAGGTGTAGGTAAGTTGTGTAATAAGAATGTTGAACGTATTTTGCTAAATAAAATGGAAGCATATCTGCTTCGATTTTAGTTCCTCGGGGATAAAATGGAGCAATAATTACAACGCTATTTCACTTCATAGGGAGAGTTAATTAATTTATCAATAGCAACTAATTAAAAACTAGATTGTACGTTTTGTCAGAAAGAGGGAGAGAGAGAGAGAGAGAGAGAGAGAGAGAGAGAGAGAAAGAGATTTAGCTCATTGCAGATAATCATATTGCATCGAAATACTTTTCGAATAATATATGCGCGATAGCTTGGTATATCTCTTAGAAAGTAAGTAAGCAAGAAAGCAGGCAGGCAGGTAAGCATGCTCAGTCTCATTATACTAGTGCTGATTACATTGAGCTGGCGGAGTGTGTACATGACAGTGCATACACAAGCCGGAGGTATAGAGACGCTACTGTTCACTACGGTACATACCCACAACGTTGCTTGTTTGCCCTAAGCTGCGCAGTGCCGCCTCTCCGTTCTTCTGTATACACTTGTCTGTCTATAAGGGCTGTCTCACACAGAAACACATGATATCGCAGCGCATAATGAAAAAGTTAAGTACCTATGTGATCAGATGTACGCGCGCCCACAGCTTCGTTTCGTATCATATTGCATGCGATCGTACGTTTCTCATTTAGAACCGGTTCTAAATTTTTATCATACGAAGTCATACGATATTATGTGATGCGATACGAAGGCAGTGTGCGATCCCCCTTACTCTTCACTTCTCTCGATTCTTTGTTGTGCAAACATTATGCATATTACCTATATAGAGTATAGGCTTGCATATTATATAAAAATTAAATGAAGGAAAAAGCTTTTTATACATTATTGTAAAGAGGCTTAAAGAAAGAAGAAAAAAATAGCACGTCATAATTATCAACGAAGATAACGCAGTCATCGTCACTAATTAATAAAAAAATTAATAAAGTTAAAATTTAAAAGGAAACATTTACAGAGCTTAAGTAAGTATATATACGTATATACAATATATCCAGACATATTGTCAATTAATAATGATGTATCTTCACGTCTTACAAAAAAATGAAATTGATTTATAATTCATAAGCTATAAATCAAAACGATAGTTCAACTGCTTTTTACTCTTATACTATATAAATGGTCTAACGCCTTATTCTCCTCCTTCTTTCCGTTTGTCTCTCTTTTCTTTTTATATACAAAAAAAAAAAATCTTGTTGGTAATTTGAAAGTTGTTGTAAAAGTTTTCTCATTATTCTCACGTTCTCTGAAAGCAATGGAATACGACAGCATGGTAAAATATCAGCATTAACTGTGGATTTAGACGAGGATTATTTATTTGTAAATTGGTGTTGAAAGCCACTTGTCAGTCGTGTCAGTTGCCGCCCGTCGCGCAGTCTTCAGGATCGAGTCTTGTTGTCGACTTTGCATCGAACCGTCGCCGCCGCGGTAATGTCTCGTCAGTTGCCAGCTGATACCTGACACTCTCACTTTATTGTGCGAGGTAATCGATTGTATCTTATAGAGAACAATTAATATTTATATCATTTCATCTCAATAATCGTTGCTCAACGATTTCACTGTAGTTTTTTTTATTATTATTATTATTTTTTTTTTTTTTGTAATAATATATAAATCATTTCTGCAGCTATTAAATAAGACATAAATAGGAAACATTCACAAAGCGATAAGACATAGGTCAGGATATTTTTACGCCTGGAAAAAAAGTTAATATTAGCAACAAAAAAAAAAATCACGACTTAAATAAAATAAATACTTGTTATTTTAATAACACCTTTTTCATGTACAAAGTTGAGTATTTAAATGTTATTTAGCTGAGGAAGTGTTTTCTAATGAAATATAATTTTTTTTTTTGAGAAGTTGGCTATCACACGATAGATTTTTTATCTTGTGATGTATAATATATATTTTTAATTCTTCTACACGTGTACAAGAATTATTTTTTTTTTTTTTATTTTCTTTATTCGAACTTTTTCGATTGTACAAGACAACATATGTTCATGTCAAAAAAACTTAATATTAACAAACATACATAACATCAAAACGCAACACTTTATAAATATAACAAAGGAAAAAAATAAGTATAAAAAAATGAACCACAATATTAACAAAAAATATGAACCAGGTTTTAAATCATAAGGATACAATACTCTCAGGCAATTTATTGCTCTCAAAAGCTTTAACTGAATAGAACTCTTTACTTATAAGGACATTTTTTAGCTTCTTTCGGAACAATTTACAATCATTTATATCTTTTAGGCATTTTGGCAGAAATTCATATATTTTGGCCGTTTGATACATTGCACAAGATTTGTATAAATTAGAGTTCAATTTGTCTGTAACAACATTGGATTTATTCCTGGTATTGTAATTATGAACATTATCATTCTGCAAATAAAGGTTAGGGTGGGATTTTTTAAATGAAGCACAGTTTAAGATGTAAATAGACGGAACAGTGAGCATATTTAGATTTCTAAAATGAGATACACAGGACTGTCCCTTAGGCAGCTTTAATATAGTACGGAGAGCTCGTTTCTGCAAAACAAAGCATCTATTTAGTAGGGCTGCCTTACTTCCCCAGTGAATAATACCATAAGCCAAATGGGAGTAAATATATGCATAATAAATAGTTAAAAGAGTTTCCACTGAAACATGGTTTCTGATAGTATATAACATAAAATTTGCTGAATTGATCTTTTTGCATACTGAGTTTACGTGCACACTCCAATCTAAACACTCGTTAACATGCAGACCAAGAAATTTAACAGACTCAGCTCTCTTAATGGTTTCATTACAAATTTGCAATAAGTAACTATGACTTGGAATTTGACGAGATGAGTGAAACTGTATAAACTCCGTCTTAGATATGTTAAGGATGAGTCTATTATCATTACACCATGATAGTATCTCGTTTATAGTTAATCTAGCTTTACGTACAAGTTCGTCTTCAGAATCAGCCGTAACTATAGCTGTGACGTCATCTGCATATTTAACCAAGACAGCACTAGTTACATGTTCAGGTAAATCATTTGTGCCAGTGTTAAAAAGGGTCGTAGAAACCTTCCCTCCTTGTGGCACCCCTAAATTAACTGGCAATTTATTAGAGATAAAAGAAGAACAGTGTCCATCTAATATAGCATTAACCTCGACATATTGTTGCCGATCTGTCAAATAAGAATCTATTAAATTTCGACTATTTTCTTCAATTCCAATGTTATCAAACTTATGAAGAATAACATTTTTATTTAAACTGTCAAAAGCTTTTGACAAATCAAAAAATATAACAAGGCAGAATAGGTTTTGGTTCAATGCTGAATGAACATAACTTAGGAGATCAAACATGGCAGTATCAGTGGAGCGATTTTTTAAAAATCCATGCTGACAAGGGGTTATTAAATTATTCTCAGTCCTATAATTAGTAATTTGATCATCCATTGTTCCTTCGAGTAGTTTAGCAAATACAGATGAATTCGTAATTGGTCTAAAATTATTAATGACATTTTTTGGTCCTTTTTTATGGTTTGCATATACTTTCGATGTTTTAAGACAACTTGGAAAAACACCCTCCATAATTGAATGATTGATTAAGTTTGAGAGAGGGGTGGCTAATACATGAGCACAATATTTAACAACAGTATATGGAACCTCATCAGGACCAGCGGCAAGTTTATTTGGTAGAGATTTCATGCGATTTAAGATATAAGCAGGATCAATAGTATTAAATTTCAATGTATTCATCGTTTTAGATTGACTATTGCAATTATTAGGATTATTTAGATTTAGTGGAAGAAACCTATCAGAAACCATGCGTTCAACTGTGTTTACAAAGAAGTCATTAAATAAATTACTTATCAATACAGGATCAGAAATAGTAACCCCATCCGTGCAAATTTCAATATTGCCTTGACTAGATGAGTTCTTTTTCGTTTTGCACTCTGTATTAATAACTTTCCAGGTAGCTTTGATTTTATTAGTAGCTGTTTTTATTGCTAGATTATTTTCATTAATAATTGCAGAGGAAATATTTTGCCTGTGCAATTTTAGTTTGTCTTTATATTCAATTTCTTGGGAAGGATTATTAAATTTTACATGATTATGAAATTGTTTTAGAAAAATGCTCTCTTCCTTAAGATAAGGGTTTTTTATAATCCACAAAGGTTTTCTTCTTTGACAATTTATGATTTTTTTAACTTTAGGAAAGGACTCATTAAAATTATAAAGAAATATTTCAAGAAAAATAGACCATCTTTCATCAGAGCTTAAATAAGGATTAAACAAACCCTGCCATTGTTCACATAATAAACGCATTAGAAAATTGTCCATATTGCACTTATCAAAAACACGTTTAAAAATTACTTTATTTTTAGTTTCATGGGATTTACTGTTCTTAATACATAACTTTAAAGTAACTACGGTGAATTTGTGATCTGATAATGTTGTTTTATTAGTCTGAAATTCTGAAACAATATCAATATCAATATCAATATTAAGCTCACAAATTAACTAGCATGTTTTAAATTTCTTCTTTTTCTACATAAAACCGTTTTGTAATTAAGTCATGCAAGTTTTGAGAATTTTACTGTATTGATGTGTATAGTTCCAGTTTAATTTAATAGTTTAGTTTGAGTTTAGTTTCATGAATTCAGTATAGATAAGTAAACTGAAGTAATTTAAATATGTAAAATTCAGATTTGTTTATCAAAATGAATGAATGGAACCAATGGGTTATTCAATGAAATATTTTTCTAAAATATACATATTTTTTAAAATTGTTTATGTTAGCGATTATCGGCTTTATTTTACTATCACAATTTTAGGGCCTAACTAATTTTTTAAATGCACCAATCTGTTATAAAGAACTTCAAGTTAAAAATATTTATTTTTTTTTTAATTATTACAGTTTTTTCAATTGAATATAAAAAACTAAAGGTATATATATATTATAATTATATATAATATATATATTAATATTATGGTATTGTTTGAATTTAGTTTTTTGTGGCATACGAGTGTTTTCTGTGCTCATATTGTGAAAAATCTGAGCATCTACAGGTAAAGAGAATAAAATTGTAAAACGTATATTATTATGAAAAGGTTGAATTTCATGCTCTGATGCAACACTAGTGTAAACCAAGAGGAAACTGACAAAGGCCAATGTTATTAGATAGAGGAAGCAGCGAGTGAGAGTATTCTCATATACCGAGTCCTTTGACCAGCTTATCCAATACCATTTTTCTCTCAGTGTGCAATACGAATGTTGGTTCAAGCGTTGAACAACTAAGGAAATATATAGAAAGAGCACGATGTAGGTTTAACGTAGTTTAAACAAAACATGTCAGGAAAGTTATTTATGTAAAATATATACATAAATATATATATGGAATGACTTAGGTTGTATATTATATATAGTGCATATACTATGAAATAAATGTATTTATAAAAAGTCTCAAATGAAAATATATATGCATACAAATTTCTTTTAAAACAAATTAAAATCTTTTTTTTTTCAAGAGTTTAAAAAAAAGGGTTTTATGAAGAAATAATAATATATTTTATTATATAGTATTATATAATGTAGCTTGGACGTGATATCATTACATGGTAGTACGTGCACTAAAAATATATTTATATATATTATGATGATTAAATAAAAATTTAGTACATTATCTAAGTGCTTCTAAAACATTTGTATACGTATGTTACCAACTTTTACTCTATTTGGATGTTATTAAACACTACATGTAACTAAAGTATCACTCTTCTTCTTGTATTGATATAACCATTACTGTTATTGCTGTTGCTGCTGCTGCTGCAGTGCAATCACATGAGTGGCCGTTACCAATGTTTTCCAATGCTACAGGCCCACAACCGTCTTGTGGCCGAGTTGGACGCATTGGGGGTCGAGGTGGTGGAGACACAGAGCTTTGCACAAGATCCAGGGGAGGCCGTCCAAAAGCTGCGCAAGAAGGATGTGCGCATAGTACTGGGCAACTTTAACGAGACGTGGGCGAGGAGAGTGCTTTGCGAGGCGTACAAACTTAAGATGGTGGGCAGAAAACACCAGTGGCTCCTCATGGGAACCTACAGGTCAGTCATCAATCATTTATACTCACTACGTTTACATGAACGAGTCGTTATTTGTCAATCCTTTGAGTATATATATAATATATTAAAATGTATTATATAAATATAATATTATATGTATTAAATTGTATACATTTTTATCACGCGTTCTCAACGGATTTGTACTATCCGCATTCTTGTATAATGTTATTTATGGTTAAAAAGAATGTAGCCTTAGCATAATTTACCTCAACCAATTAAATTATATTTCAAATTTAATAAATGCATTGTAATAATATAACTTTAAAAAAAAAAGTATACATTTCACTGAAATAAATTTTTTTAAATTCAAAACAAAATAAAACTAATTTATTTGTTCCAAACATTAAATTCAATTAGAGTGACTATTTTATGCTAAGCTTACTTTATAACTCTCATAAAATTTTAATAAAAATAAAACTTTATTATTTTTTTTATAATATACGCGTACACTGCTCTGAGTGATACATATTTTTAATACTTTTACATATAAAAGTATGTTTCTTTAAAAAAAAAAGAAGCAAAAGTAAATATTTTTTTTTCATAAAATGAGTTTGTAAGCTTGCTCGTTGATGGGTATATTTATGTGGGTAAATATTAACATTTAATTATTTTATAAAACAACAACAACAATACAACATCTAATACTTGCTGCTGCAGGTCTTATCTTATCTCACTTAATTTCCGAGAGTCAACTATAAGAAAACAAACTGCAACATGTTTTGTTTACATTATTTTAACTTGCTTTGAGCGTGCTTTGAGCTAATATGAAAAGTTCCGGTTATTGAGCGCATTTGTCACAGTAAACTTTTATAATTAGAGACGACGCAATCCATATTATGTACTGAAACTGGCACAATATTCTTATAAACACAATTTTAATAATGTGAGGCTTGTTAATAATGTACCAATATCCGTACTCGATCGATCTATTGTATAAATAGGTAAATCAAATGCAGAAAATCGTACTACAGTCAAATTTAGTGGAACAGCGTACACGCACTGCACCAATTCCCCTGTTCCACTTTTTATGACTCTGTACACAAGACAGTACTTAAAAGGAGAAGTATTGATAACTGCAACATTATACTCATTATTAAATACCTTACTTGACGATAGGTGATATATTATAACATTGACATTGCCACTTTTCATTTGCACTTAAAGTTTAAAAGATTATTTTACCAGTCTTGGATCTCCACTCACCTACGCATGATAGTTATTAAACTGATAAACTCCCTCTTCACCCCATCCTCTAAATATCCCTTAAATAACACTGTAGTATAGAAAACCATGATCTCCTTTCCTAAAATATAAAAAAAAAGGTTGATGGTTGAGTGAAAAGATGTCACTTATTATAATATAACATTTTTATACCTTGTATACATGTGTATCTCGATAGATATAAAGTTACTTTGTTTGTGTACGCAGTGAGCGGTGGTGGGAAGAGACTGGTTTTCCTGGTGAGAAAGAGCTTCACGACGAGAATACTGGTACCACAGATAGTTGCTCACCCGAACAGCTATCTGACGCTCTCGAGGGATGCATCCTCACCGACTTGCTACCTCTGAGCACTAGTGGTGACATCACTGTCTCCGGCATTGTAAGTACACACTGTTTGTTACCCTCCCTCTTCCTACTAACCAACCAGGCTTACTGCTCACGTATATTACGTTGTCACGTAGACACTATATACGATGATGACCTGACCTCATAATGACATTTGACCTTATAATACTTACATGCGCAAACTCACACTGATATATAATATATTATATTTTTAAAACAAATAACGTAACATTTTTTTAATAAAATTTTATCTAATTTACATCATACATGTTTGTTTTTATTAATTTTAAAATTTAATTATAGTGTATATAAATATATTATGAAATATTAAATAGAACTATTTTCAAACAATTCTAAATCATATTTAATATTACGTGAATAAATTTACTTACTAAACTTTATATTAATTGTTAAATAAGATGCATAATAAATTATTTTAAGGAAAAGCAAGAACAAGTACTTACGTTATTACGATACTGCTTGCTGCCTGTCTGTCTGCCTGGCACATGAAATTTGCTTGTCGGCTATTGTGAGTGTATATAGGAGGCTTGAGCGAGGTTTTCAGCAAGCAAGGTGGTGCTGGAGGAGCGACGGAATCACCGCTCACTGCGGGCCACCACGATGATAAATTGCTGTAGAAAAGCGCCACAAACAAATTTCTTGTAAAGATAAATGAGGGAGAGTAAGCGAACGAACGAACGGCGCTCGCTTGCTCGCTTAGTTTATCACATGTATATAAGAAGACCGTGCTGTAAGCGCAAGTGGGTGGCTTGGATGGGTGGGAGGGTGTCATTCTAGCTAGCTCTTTGCACGGACAGAAAGAAAAAAAAATATAGTAGGCAAGCACTTGCATAACGACACACAAATAATTGCTCTCATATGATGTTTATAAAGATTTACAATAAGCTTCTCATAAATTTCTAAATTCAACTGTCAGTCATTAAATATATTAAACCAAGCACGTTTAAATTCATACTTCTTCAATGTATAACACATATCATATTTTTTTTAAATACATTAGAATTTTTAATCTAACAACACTCCTTACTTTATTTGAATTGGTTCAGTAAAAAAAAAAATAATAATAATAATAATAATAGTAATACTAATTACAATCAGTACGGATCTGTTGACGACAGATAATGTTACTCTTATGAGGCGTCGTCAACGGATACGTATTAAACACCGTCATGTGAACGTAGTGGATGGTATAATAAAAAAATGTGCTTAAAAAAATATACATAATTAAATATAATAATGTATCAATACATCGTTATGAATTTACTGGTTACATATTTTTTTTTTTTTTTCGCTGTTCAGTTGTATTTATAAATATGTTAATGTTAACGTTGAAAACGGTAACACGCCCAGATGGCTATGTTATTTGCTTTTCATCAAAGCTAAAAAAGTTGCATACAATACAGGCGGCTCCTCTAAAAAAAAAAAAAAAAGCTTGAGAACAAAATATAAATTTATTTTGATCGTTTTGTATAGTAAAGAATCAAATTACAATTGAATCGCCTATATAATTATATCTGCCTTGTTTACGGGTACATTAATCAAAAATGATTATTTCGCTTTTACTATCAAATGCTTTATATATGTCAATTGACAAAATTTTCACAAAGATAACAAACACACGAGAGCATGAATAATGACATAGTATTTAATTTTAATCTAAAAAAAGTCTACCCATATAATATATATTTAATATTATAGCTTACAACACATGATTGAGCTATCCGATTTATGAAAATATGTATCGTACACATTGTATTTTATTAATTTAAAAATTAATATTCAACAAAGTAAACATAATAATTAAAAATTAGTATAAAATCAAAATTTATTATATAACAATATTTTAGGGTAGCATAATATTATATTACATTGCTGGTAGAGAGATGAAAATATACTTTTGTTGCATGCTTCTATTAACGTGACATGTAACAAGTTGGAACACAAGTGTCTGCAGTATCCATTTGGCTTTATTATAGCATGGATGATACCATGGTGGACGCACACGCGTGCATGCAATATGGTGTATTCTCCAACAATGTAATATAATATATCATGAAGACAACATGTGTAAATTCGTACAATGTTATTTGAGACATGTCTCAATTTATTTCAATTAGTTTCATTAAATTAAAATCAATTTCCTTTTCATATAATATATATAATTAAAATAAAACATGTCTATTTAAATAAACCTCATTAAAATTTTACGTACAAAATTTTAATCTTGTAAAATAATTATAAACAATATTTTTGAAATATAAATACGTTTTAACAATTTAAACTTTTGTTTCATAAATGAATACAATATTTATAATTAAAATATAATTAATGGATATATATATAATTATAAATGTACATACAATAGACAATAGAGTTTATAATTATGTAACATAAACGCCATATTAACACATTTATTATTATTATTATTATTATTATTATTATTATTATTATTATTAATAATATTTTATCGTAAAAAGTAAATATTATAGTTTTGAATTTTAATGTCCTCTTCTACTGTGATTAAAAAAGTTTATATGGACTCATATTTTTTTATGTCTATACTTCACTTCAAACTTTAAATATTTTAGTCTTTCACTAGTTTCTACACGTTGTAAAATCAAACACATTAAAACTGTCCGCCTATCTCATACGAGATACGGCAACTTTTTTCATCACCAAAATAGAGCGTGTTGGTGGTCGTTGCCCCTGTAATTTATGCAACTGCTTCGTTTTGGTGCATAACAATTTGCCTAAACTCAAGGTAGACATTTGAGTAACTGTAACAAACTATAAGCAACTTCCAAATCTTATATTTCCAGTAACTATAGTCTAAATTATAACAAATTGTCTCCAAAGTTGACACTATAACACTGCAAAAAGAGCGATAGAATAATTCAAATACCATGATTGTATTGAGTGCTTTTGTACCTTTATAGGAAAATTTTCATACTTCAATTTCTACTAGACGTCTTGTATGAAGTCGGTAATTATCTTTTTTAATTGCCTGCCACTAAATTCAGTCAGAAAAAAAAATCTATAATAAAAATCAGTAACGTTACAAAAGCTGTCAAAACCTGAACGTGCAAAGTTAGTTTAAATAAGGCAGTTTTGCCTTACTCTACATTACATTTTACTCTTTGTAACTTGGCTAAAATTCTTAAAATGGCTTCACGATTTATTCCTGCAGTGCTGTAAAAACTAGTCATAGTCGTGAATTTATAACTATTGCAAGACGATATTTCAACGTTGTAAAAGAAAAAAAAAATAAGGAAGATATATATTTATATGGAAAGTGAGAAACTAAAAGCGATGAAACATGGTACGAATTTTTATACGTTATATGAAAACAGAACGTGATTTTTACAGTAAAGATGTTATAACTTAACAGTGACACTCTGAGTGAGTTACACATAAATTTTTATGTGTTTTTATTTGTATTCAGGTATATCTTTTTTTAAAGTTCTTCAACATTGATTGAAATATAAAAAGTAAGAATATTTCAGCACTAAAGAAAAATATAAAGAAATAATAATACATGTTAAAGAAAAAAAGGGGGAAAAGAAAAAAAAGGTTAACAATAATATAGAATATTAGTGCATTAAAATTTGAGTCACATATCTAGTTATATGAATGTATCTGGAGTGTCTCTGTGTATTCCCTTTCGTTGAATGTCTTATACTTTCATTTACAGTTAGACATCCATGCTACTACATTCATGGCTCATAACACAACGTTTTATTGCCTTGTCAGTTGTTTTTACTCGTTATGATCTTTTGCACGTACAGTTAAAGTAGAGGCTATCATTTATCAACATTAAGAATCCCTAGGCACCAATTATTTCATGTATTACAATCATCGCTGCAAATCGTTGCGTAAATAATTAACTGGTTAAACTTTTATATATTTATATACTATTATTTATATAAAAATATATTCCATCACTGTTATATTTTTCATATTATAATATATTTAATTGTTATTAAATCATAACGAATCTAATATAAGATAAAAAATAATAATTTCATTACGTACAATAAAAGATGAATTTATAAAACTTGAGAAAAACTTTGATATCCGATCGTATATTTATGCACAGTAATATTTATTTCCTATACAGGATAGTGATAATAGTTAAAAGAGCAATCAATTAATCGCAATACCATACACTGAAAATTGAATATTTAAAAAAAAAAAAAACAGTGTATATTAAATTATGATTTGGTTTGTTTTAAGCCTATATATAAATAATATATATTTATATATTATTTAATATATATTTATTAATATTATTATTATATAAAATAATAAACAAAATACCATGAGTTACAAAATTGTATCTAATGAATATAATATATACCGTACAGATGATATAAAAAAAACACATATTACATTAAATAAACATTAAAATTGAAATTACTAACTCACTGCTCTAGGCAACAAAATTTTAATTACCTGTTTGTATATATCATGCTATTCTACACATATATGTAGGTATAGCATGATATTGAGGAAAATATATACAACCTTCATTCGTTGTATTTTGTTCCAATGACTGCGATGACTATGTATGTCTCATATAACATCAACAACATGCAGCAGTTCCTTTTTAGTATCTTGATAAGATTTTAATCAAGCACTAGTTACACCGCCCCGCAAGAAGCTATATATAATAGCTATATACCGACGGTAGTGCAGCCTGCGTAAATTGCGGTAATCCTAATACGTGTCACACGCGCACGGCGGGGGGATCCCCATAACACGCCAGGGGGCTACAGTATACATACGTAAATTTGTTTTACTTTACGTTTACAATGTGATATTAGTATAGGTAAATAACTCCATTCACATGTATATGAAACTTAAAAAAATAACATGAAACAAAATTCGATTTTAAAGTTGATTTAATTTTTTTACCAGAGACATAATTACTAATGATAATATTATATATATAAATATAATTATACATTATACTACACATATTATACTGGAATATTTGTAGTCAAATTTTAGGTGGATGTACACATTTTGCAGTGTATAGGATTTCGCCTTTTACATTCACCAATTGGGTTTTAGTAAACTTGTTTATCTATTATTATTTTTTCCTCCAAATTATGTATTTTTAACCCAATAAACAATTATTCATTTATTATTAACTAGAATTTGAATTGTCAATAGTCATGATACGAGTTTTCACATTTCATCATGCATTTTATAAAAATTTAAAATCAATACCCTTTATGACAATAATAATAATAAAAATAATAATAAAAAGACTTATAGCTGATAAAGCTAAATTAATTGAAATCAACGTTGGTTCATTAATATATTTTATGCAGCATTTTAAGTGTAAGTGTCACTTTGAATTCAGCAACAGATGTAACGACATTTATAATCAGTGCTTCACAAATGCTTTTTAATTGCAAATGCACAATAAATGCTAAATGGGAAAAAAAATTAACATACAAAAATGAACATTAAAATTTTACATAATTGTATTACACGAAATTAAATGTAAAGGTAAAATAGTAGACAAAAAAATTAAATAATTTATGTAATGTAGGATTTAAAATAACAAATAAAAATTTAATTTAAATATTCATAAATATTCTTGATTATTATTTTTATTAATAACCTTTAATAATAACATATAAATTTATAGTTTTGCTTATTATACTGAAATGTTAATATGCAAATTTGTAAGATTATCAGTAGGTTGTAAATACAAGTAAGGGTTAGTTTGCAAGGGATGACTTTTTGACGGTTTTAGACCAGCGGAGATTAATGGCGTGCGAGATATGAGATGACACCTCCTAAGGCTTGAACAAAACATCAGCGGCCTCCCAGCCACCACCCCTAATCCCCCCGTGTTTATAACGACCTACTCCTCTTCCTCCCCTCACCCCTTTGCCGCCTTCCAGTATAACTTGAGACGCATGTGACGTCACTCCAGCACCGGCTGCGTTATTGATCATATATTATGTTTACAAAATTAATGATGGAGGCTTTTTTTTCTGACACCTTTGCAAGTATTATTATGATATATAGGTTCATGTACCAAACTTTATAATATATAAGACTGTTGTTTTTGTCAACTTTGACTGAGTAACCAATATCTTTTGTTACGTAACCTCGAACGAAAATATGTAACGTAAAAAAAAAAAAAAAAAAAAATGTCCTACTGTATTTTAAAGTAAATTTGTAATATTATATAAATAGCTATATAATGTCAGTGTAATAAAATAGTAAACAAATTAACTGAAAAACTAGAGGAGAACAAAGAATAATAAAGTTAATGAAGAGTTAAAGTTTTTAAGAGATAATTTATATACATAAAAAAAAGGCAAATGTAATTTTTAACGGGGGTAATAAAATGTCAATTTTATGACACAGTTTACTATCTTGAAAATTTGTTAAAGAAAAATCCTATATACGTATTCTGTAAATATACATATGATATATGATCGTTCTTTTTAGTGGTACATTAAAATTTAAAATAAAAAAAATACGTTTTTACGATGGGAAAAAAAATAAGGCAAATAAATTTAAGTTAATAATGATAATGACCTACAGTACCCTCAAGTGCATGTTCAATTATGCGAGATTTAAATGTAAAAGTTTCACTCCACAGTCAATAATTTTCAACATTTATAAAAAAAAATACAGGGCCTAAATTTTCCTTTTAGCTCACTCTGATTCTTGAGACAGATTCAGATATATCATCATCCATTATCACTCGATATTGTTTCTAACATGCTTTTGACTTGCACGGTAAATCATAAAGAGTGAGAAAAATGTTTGTTTAAAATTTCTTCTTCACATTTTGATTTTATCAAATTGATCACCAACAGGGTGATTTAAAAAAAAATAAAAACAAGAGCGAAAAAATAAAAAATAGTTAATTTAAAAATATATAAAACTATGAGCAAATTTAATTTGCATTTTGTTCCGCTTGAGTGAAATTTCTTTTAACAGTTATATTACTAACAAGTATAATAGATCTTTTATTAATTTGGAAACTTGTGAACATGAAAATAATATAATGATCTATATTATATATAACTGTAGAACAAGTATAATCTGAAATACGTACAGTAATGTATCATTGTATT
The DNA here is from genome assembly GCA_949825025.1 of Siphlonurus alternatus. Taxonomy (NCBI): domain Eukaryota; kingdom Metazoa; phylum Arthropoda; class Insecta; order Ephemeroptera; family Siphlonuridae; genus Siphlonurus; species Siphlonurus alternatus. The sequence continues at coordinate 31,764,350 of OX463788.1, forward strand.
AAATAAATAAAAAACTGTCTAGTTGCCTGACCTTTGAATTTCAATATATTTTATATAATACATAAAACATGGAGATGGCAAAAAATGATATCACAAGAAATAATTTATCAAGCCAAAAGGTTTTGACATGAAAACTAACCTTCATGAAAATAATTTCCTGCTCTTGTAAGATTATATAACAAAATATATATATTATAATAAAAATGTTAAGATATAGAGATAAAATTTATATTTATATTGCATCTTATTTTATAGCTGCAAAAATTCACCAATGTACACGGAAAAAAATAATTGTTAGCCTTTGTGATGGCCAAAAATTTTGTTTGTTGTAAAACAACATTTTAATGTAATGTGTTTTGCAATGTTAGTAAGTAAGTAAGTAAGTAAAATTCTTTATTTAGCAAAAATGCTAGTACATACATATTTTTTGCATAACATATCATACATTTTTCACATATTTCAGGAACATCCACCTTTTATATTATAATAAAATATTTATGATAATATTACAATTTTCATCATTTCCTCCTATTGTCACAAAATCAGTTTGTATATTTCTTTTTTAAAAACATTTTTTTAACAAATAAAACACATTCTCTTTTAAATTGTATGCTATCTACGATGTTTTTCACATATCTTGGTAAACTATTAAACAGTTTGAATCCACTAACCATAATAGATTTTTGATAAAATCTATTTTTCTGTTTCCCGATGCGAATATTGCCGGCAGTTCTTGTGTTGTGTTGATGAACTTCATTGTGGTACATTATATCATTACACAGGTAGTTTGGCACTCTCTTGTTTACAATTCGGTGAACAAAAACTAACACATTTAATGCCAACCTTTGTTTGATTGACATCCAGCACATTGTGTCCAACATTAAATTAATAGGAGTTAATTTATTACATCTAAGTATTACCCGCATTGCCTTATTTTGTAACAGTTGCAATTTTTTAATATTTTCTTCATTACTGTCCCATAAAATTGTAGAACAGTACTCAAAATGAGGTGAAATAATTGTTTTGTAAATTAATGCTTTTGTCCACGGACTTAAAAAATTACCTATCCTTGCTAAATAGCTGATTTTGCTTCCAACCTTTTTATTAATATATGCAACATGTTTTTTAAAATTAAGATGTGAATCAATAATAATACCGAGATATTTAATTTCATCTACAAATTCAAGTATTTCACCATCAATAATTACACTACTTTTATTCACGTCTTCAATAATATTTGACTTTACAAAAGAAGAAGGCAGTATTAATATACATTTTGATTTATTCACATTTAATTTTACCTTGTTGACTTTCAGCCAAATATTCAACCTTACAAGACTTTTATTTATCACATTGCACGCCTCTTCGTACGTTTTTTTCGATGCTGAAACAAGAGTGTCATCAGCAAAGAAATTAAAGAGCACATCATCAAGTTGCAAATACAAATCATTTATATACAAGATGAATAATAGAGGTCCAAGGACCGACCCTTGGGGCACCCCTAGGTCATTTATTATTTCACTAGAGGTTTTGTTGTTCATTTTGTTTTTTGTTTTCTATTTGTAAGATAACTGTCTATTAAATTTATGCAATTTGGGCCAAAACCATAATTTTTTAGCTTTGCAATTAATATTTTTCGATCTATTGTTTCAAAGGCTCTTTTAAAATCTAACATTACCGCTATTGTAATATTTCCATCATTAGCATTTTTCCTCCACTGTGTTAAAACTAACTGTATGGCTGTTTCACATGAAAAATTCTTTCTGAATCCTGATTGATGCTCACATAAAATATTATTATTTTCAACATATTCAATAATTTGTTCATACAATATAATTTCAATTATTTTTTCATACATTGGGAGAAGATTAACTGGCCTAAAGTCTTGTGCCTCTTTAGGATTTTTAATTTTAGGTATAGGAATAATTAAAGATATTTTACAAGAATCAGGGTATACATTTGTTCTTATAGTTAAATTAATTATGGAGAGTAATTTTTCTCCTATAATATCAAAAGAATTTAAAAGGACATTTACTGAAATTTCATCTGATGAACTTTTATTTTTCTTTAATGAGTAAATAACTTTTTTTAATTTTTCTAAGGTAATTTCTCTGAATTCAAATTTATTTAATGGGTCAAATTTGAAGTTAATATCTACTAATTTTATTTTCTCCTCATTTGATATGTCCGGTATTGAGTCAACAATGGTTTTTACACTTTCGACATAAAATTTATTGAAACATTCATCATAACTTTCATCAGAATTTTCAAAATTGATATCTTTTATACTATTTTTAATTTTTTCTTTTCCACTGATAGTTTTTAAAGTTTTCCACATTTGTTTACAGTCATTTTTTACAGCATCAATTTTATTCTCATAATATTTAATTTTTTCTTCTCTAACTACTGTTACATATTTATTTCTCTTTTTTTTGTAATTATCCCAATCAATATCAGTTCCTGTTATTTTTGCTTTATTATATGCCATATCCCTTTCTTTTCTTACGTTATAACATTTTTCGTTAAACCAAGGCTCATTTTGCAAATTATATGTAACATTTATTTCTTTTTTAGGGATTATTACGTCTAATCCTTGGATTATATTTTTAATAAAATTTTCTGTTACATCATTGACATTATCACTTTCTATCCACATTAAATTTTTTAAATATTCATTTAATTTTTCATAATCAATATTTTTCCATAATTTAATTTCAATCTTTTCATCATTATTTTTGAATTGATTTTCTTTTTTAATTGAAAAAAAATCACAACAAATAGATATTATCTCATGATCACTTACTTTACGGTCAGAATTTAATTTTACGTTTACATTTTTCCTATTAACAATTACTAAATCAATCAATGTTTTACTGTCTTTACAAATTCTTGTACACTTTTTTACTATTTGTTTCAATCCATTTCCTTCAATTATTTCTTTTAGTTTCCTACTGTATGTCGTATCGTTTTTCATGTCAATGTTAAAATCTCCATTAATTATTGTTGCATCTCCATTAATTGTAACTTCTTCAATCCAATTTTCCAAAAAGTTTAAAAATAGCACATTTGATGAACTTGGAGAACGGTATACAGTATAAATTTTGAAATTTTGACGCGTATCTTTAATTTTAATACCCGAAATCCAGTAGTTTTGCTCAAAAGAAATATTACATAAAATATCATAATTTATATCTTCACGCACATATATTATACAACCTCCAGTATGTCTACTTGAGGATCTACAAACAACGGCATTATAGCCAACAATACTAATTTCTTGGTCCGTAATATCTAGTGTAACATGGGTTTCACTTAAACATATTATTGCAGGATTTTTCTCTATAATTATGGTAACTAAATCACACTTGTTTGTAGTAAGACCTTGGATATTAACATATAAGATATAATTTGATTGTTCACCATATTTGCACCACCGCTAATCAAAGCTATAGCGTTTTTTTAGTGCTTCAACTCTGTTTTGATACATGGGGCATGATTTGTCATACGCAGTATGATGCTCGTCGATGTTCGTACGATGTTTATATGTGCTAGTTGTACTATAATAAGAAAAAAATATATTGGCTCATACTCATACTCGTTCAATTTTACATGCATGTACTATATGAAGTTAAAACGATGTAACAACTGCGCTTTCTTGTTGTAAATTTTGTATTTTCCGTGTAGAAGAAGGTCACGGATAAAAGTTAATAGCCACGACCTTGTACCCCAAATTTCGACTAAATGTAACTGAGGGACCGTGGAAACCTCAGTCAGGATGACGAGCAAAGACAGCACTGTCCTAAAGACAAGTATCGATGTATTTTTTTTTCTTAGTTTATAACCGTTGATCTATGAGCGGTCATGCATCGTGATTCAAACATAAGACATATTGTATTGCCACAGGGTAATTGAAAACTTGTTAAAAACACATGTTATTAAACTATACAGTATAATATACTTATATAATCTCGCGAATTGTGATTGTGATAATTCAGGAATCAACAATAGGAAAAATTAATAACAACAGCTCATGCTGGTTTAAGACGTTGTTAAAACGTCTAGCGAGAATTATAATGCTATCAATTAACTTCTTCCCTTGTAATAAGCTACACTAGGCTCTGATTCATTACACCACAAACCAGAAGCTCCATCATACTTGTATTTATACTTCATTAGCTCACGCAAGACACATGGAATATTTATTTATTAAAGTACAGAATATTTACTATCACACTGTTATTATCAAGTTTTTACTCTAGTACACGGAAATTTGTTTCTTATATATATATCGAGTTTTAAAAAAATTCAGGGTGAAATAATACATAATTACATTATTTATTCTCATGTACTGTATGTTGCAAACTATTATTATATGGACAGTAAAATTAATTTGAACCATCGGCAGTAAAGTTTGAGAATTGTATATTTAAACTTTAAAAAATTAAATTCTTTTAAAATGACTATGCATTTTAATTTATTTTTCTTAGTAATAAAGTTTATATATTTGATAAAAAAAATATCATAAATGCACAATCGATTCAAGATGAAGCTTTCTGTACAGGGGACATATGAAAAATGTGATTCTTTATTCTCGTTTCATTGTGTATTTACGAAGATATACCTTTAATGATGATTTTTATCACAATGTTTAACACAGAAGTATCACTTTACTTTCAGACTGCTGAAGAATATCGTGTGGAATACGACTTGAGACGAGGTCGAGAGTACTCCCGTTTCCATGGTTACACATACGATGGTATCTGGACCGTTGCTCTTGCCATTCAACACGTTGCAAGAAGTATACATCACCATCGTCCAAACCAGACGGTCACTGACTTCCGGTACCGAGATGAATTATGGGAACAGTTATTCCTTGAGGCACTGCGGAACATCAGCTTCGAGGGTGTTACGGTGAGTGGCAGCCCATGTAGCGTGCTATATAATATTATATAACATGAGTATATATATCATATAGTGAGCGGACGGAGTATATAGTACATACACTTGTACATATTCAGTTTAATGCAAGAGGGAGCTGTCACATAGATACAAAGCTTGCTTGCTTGCTTGCCATATATTTCACTATACATTGCACAATCTGCTATATATATAGCTGCTGCTACTACTGCTTCAAGCAGATTGGATTTTTACAGATATATCTCTTCTATGTACGAATAATTTTATTCTTTTTTTTTTTTTTTTTACTACATTGATCAATTATGTATTACCATTTTTTTTAGGGTCCTGTTAGATTTTATGACAACGAAAGAAAAGCAAGCATATTACTAAAACAATTTCAAGGTAAGATTTCGTTTAATTCAAAAATGTCAGTATAGTAAAAATACAAAATCCAAAATAAAACATAAAATTAATTTATTCTTGTACATAATTATAACAATAATAACACTTATTGATTATTTTCCTCAAAAAAGTTAAAGAAGTTACATTTAAAAAAAAAAATACCGTCATACTTCAATTGGTTCAATAATTATAGCTTTTATTTGAAAATTTTGTTGTTCAATTCGGAAGCTGATGTTCTCATATAATATTTGTCTTTTTTTTTTTTTTACTGACAAGTGAGCTGAAAATGCATGTTGATATGACATTTTTAACCTCATGGACAATGTTTTTAGAGAGTTGTATTTGTATTATAGATGGTGAGGAGGTTAAGATTGGAGAGTTTAATGGCGTCACCGGTCAGCTGGACTTGTCGCGAGGTCATCCCATCAAGTGGCATAGTGGACGAGGACCTCCTAAGGATCGAACCCACACCCTTATAGAACACACGCGCATAGACCTCAAGCTGTATGCACTACTCGCAAGCATAGCGGCCTTTGGCATCCTCATGGCGGCCATTTTCCTAGCCATCAACATCCGTTACCGCAACCAAAGGTGGGTTTATTCATGGTGCGTGATGTGGATGTTAGACCATGCAGCATCACCCGGCCACCACGGGTTGCCTAGCAACAAGTATAATACTGTAAATTTATTGAAGCTTTAACTTCTTGTCTATAAATTTTTTATTTGAACTTTATAATATTGGCCTAAAGGTTTTTGCAATATTTACATTGATTTCGAGTACCACCATCGTCATATATGTATTAACTCTACAACCTACAACTCTCACTGTCAGTTATTGTATCATTATACGTAACTTCAATACGTACGATACGCATAAATATATAGATTTTACATGTAGAATATCATTATAAATAACATGTTTGATTTTATTTTAGCAACTTTATAAGCAAACAAAAATTTGAAGTTAAAAAAGAATCTGAAAGTTTAATTCTAATTTATTATTAAAGTCAAAATATACCACACAAATTTGTGGTATAGTGTCAATTATTAAAATTGTTATGAAAATAGAACACAACAATTTATAAAACATACTTGACAATCTTAATATTCTTAGAACTTTTAAGATAATTATAATCACATTTATTCCCATGCTTCATGTTTCGTGCCCATTTGTTTACTTATTTCTATTTTTATAATAAATCAAGATAACACAATCATATTTTTTTGACATTCGTAGAAAAATTAAATAAAAATATACCCGAATTTAAAATAATTTATTAATATTATAAACTATTCTTATTTCCATATATACTATTTGCGTGCTAATTGTGTTACTGAATAAGTTATATTATAAAATCTATACCATAAGAGTAGACGATAGTGATTTTTGACGTATATGTTTTGACGTGTGTCACGCAGATATATCAAGATGTCGAGTCCGTACCTGAACAACCTGATCATCGTTGGCTGCATGTTGACATACACGAGTGTCATCTTTCTCGGACTGGACAGCCAACTGACGAGTGTCACCACGTTCCCCTACATCTGCACTGCGCGCGCCTGGCTGCTCATGGCTGGTTTCTCCCTCGCATTTGGCTCCATGTTCTCCAAGACATGGCGCGTGCACTCCATCTTCACCGATGTCAAGCTCAACAAGAAGGTTCGCACGCACTTACTCTCTCCCTCTTATAATACCTTTCCTGTCCAAATGTCATGTACAGAAGAAATATTAAATTTCTCCACCCTTTAAATTAAAAGATATGCATAGAGTTTTTCTTTTATTTGATATTAACATCATACACGTATATAGAAAAGAATATGATGGAAAAGTTAACGTCAAATACAAAAGAAAAAATTTATGGAACACAACAGCGTTGACTGACTAAGCTATGCTACTTTGGTGCTCGTTTTCTTTCATTTTTATTTTCTTTATAGTGATAGTTCTAAAATACCTTTTTTTATATTTTGTGTATATATAAAAAATATATATCTACTTTTAAAACGAATCCACGTTCCAAATGAAACGATGCATACATAAATATAATAAATACGTGTGCTCACAATGCGGACATTTTTAACAATGCACTCCAAGCATCATTCTGTACTAATGTCACTTCATGCCCTTTTGTAGTTATAATGCCACAAAATGCAAAAAGCTTACGTCAGACTACATTCTATAATATATTTTCTCGTTGCCGACACAATGGCATCCTTGCAACAGCATTCACTTAGCGTGTAAGCATTTTTCAATTCGGGAAATTAACATAATATATATTTTTATTATATATAGCCTTTACCTTTCATAAATAATATTACAAAATTGCATGGTAACCATAATATATTGATAAAAAATTTAATTCATTTGCATTCATTTTTTTTAACCTACATCACGTGAATGAAATCATACGCGTGATTTACGAAGGAATTATCCAGAAAGTTAATCAGTTTTTCACTAACCGCGACCTCCTTTCGTGAATCGCAACAAATAAAACTTAAAGTATATAAAAAAAAAAAAAAAAAACTTAAATGCATTTTTAGATTTCGCCATATCAGATCAAATTTAACGGAAGAAATTTTTGGTGAGATAGTTAAAATTTACCGTCTAATGCCTGTCAAATCTTCTGATAATACTGAAAGTTCCTTTTAATATGTTTGTTCAATTCTGAGGCAATGTTGTATATATATATTAATTTTTTTTAACCATCCCCTAAATTTTAATAAGCAACGTTGTTTTGACGCGGTACGCAGGTGATAAAGGACTACCAGCTGTTCATGGTAGTGGGGATCCTGCTGATGATCGACGTGGCCATCATGACCACCTGGCAGGTCACTGACCCCTTCTACCGTGAGACCAAGCAGATGGAGGCCTACGTAAGTAACTAATTTTAAATTTATAAGTAACAGATCTATATGATACATCCAATAAATAAAAGTATTTATTCTGTATTTTCATTTGCAAGGCCTATATGGCCAAACATGTTGATAAAGAAATAAAATTTATTAAAAAAAAGTATTGCATGGCAGTATAAGTATGATTCTCGCTAAAATAAATTAAATCATCCTCATACATTCAACGTGATACACTGAGAATTTTGGTGGAATCAAGAAATTTCTGTCAATGAGTGTACGTATAAAGATTCTGAGAATCCATGATGTATATTATACTGTATACAGATAATGATATACATATATATATATATATATATATATATATATATATATATATATATATATATATATATATATATATATATATAGATAATGTAATGCCAAAAATATAACTTTGTAATTTCGTTCTTAAAGTGTAATTTCAACTTGTATATTATCATATATGTATGTTTCTGTATTTCGTTTGCTTTTTAAATTAACTTTTTATTGATGTTTTGAATATACAAATTTACGTCATACCTTATATTATTTCTTTATGTATATATGATTGCCTCAACTTCCTCTCTTTATAAAATTCATTTCCTACTCGTGCTATAATATTTTTAATCTAATAATATGCTGTTAAGACGTCGGGAAAATAAGCCCCAAGCTAAATATCAATCATACCAAACTTTAATCCTAAATTAATCGAGTTTGCATGACGTCAACGCATCAAATTTAAAGTAGTAAAGAATTATATTATATACTTAAAATTATTAACCTTCTTAGAATACATTATCTTACATTATTTCTTTAGGGAATTATAAAAGTAATAAGTTAAATTTTTAATTATTAAAAATCTCATTAAACTATAGTATATTTTAATTATACCTTTGAGAAAAGTATAAATTTAATAATTACATTTAATGTAAATAAAAAAATATATTCTTTAAAATGAAAGTTCTATCTTCAAACGATTAATTTTGTACACTTGTGATTTAAAAGTATCTTATTAGTTCAGTTAGTCAAGTTTGTTTGTTTGGTACGCAGCCTCACCCGTCGAGCGCTGACACTGTGATCATCCCTGAGAACGAGTACTGCCAGAGTCATAAGATGACTCTCTTCATCTGCTCGGTGTATGCCTACAAGGGACTGCTACTCGTGAGTATAACACGCAATTTCCTAGGAGATACATCTTTCCGCCAACGCTACGTATACCTTCTATGTATACTTACCTCACTGCCTACTAGCTTGCCTTACTGTTGGCTGCTACTACTATTGCTGCTTCTACTACTACTGCTGCTGCTACTACTACTGCAAGAAGTATATAGGCGTATTGATCAAAGTGTACATAGTCTTTGACACATTATCTCACGCTACACAATTTTACCCTTTGAAACTCCGCCCACTCATAGTGGTGGTTTGTTATTTGAATGTATGTATGTAAGCTTCGTATATAGCAACGAAAGAGAGAGAGAGAGAGAGAGAGAGAGAGAGAGAGAGAGAGAGAGAGAGAGAGAGAGAGAGAGAGAGAGAGAGCTGGGGGCACGCTAAACAAGGAGTGTTACCCCTTTTATAATTTATACTACAAGTGTCGTACGCCATGTGTAACGATTGTGTGGTGTATTGTTGTGTGGGTGCACGCATTGTTTGTGATACGCCAGAGTATCTAACTGATTATTTATAAAATTATTAGATTTAAACGCTCCAAAAATATATTAAATTTATAAAAATAATATAAAATTAAAAATTAGAGAGTTAATAAACTTGCAAAAGTTTTTTATGCATGTGTATAATATATATTTATTATAATTATTAATTCAATCATTAATTTTAATTTAAAATAATAAAAGCCACAGAAATGACAATGTTTGTATGTCTAAAGGATATTCTTTTACATCATCACATTGTTACTATATTCTAAATCATATTAATTTCCATTTCTGTATGATGATTTCATTTACATAAAATAAAATTGTTGCCATGTTAAATGAAATGGAAATTAACAACTTCTAATTGCTTTACTTTAATTTAATTTAATGTATTTTCATGTATTATATATATAAATATATTAAAGATATATTTATATAATGGTAAATATTGAATTGAACGTGCTTTCATGAAATCAAATCATCATATTTATTAAAATTTAAGAAGTGTGTTGTAGACAGACATTCAGAGCAGCTATATAAATAAAGAACATTATGTAACTTTGTCGCATTTAGTCTGGTTTGTTTTATAACCGCAACAGTTAGCAACCAGTAGATATCTTCGTACTAACACTAATTTCGCTTGGTTGCATACGACGCAGATCTTTGGAGCGTTTCTGGCTTGGGAGACTCGTCACGTGAGCATCCCTGCTTTGAACGACTCCAAATACGTGGGTATGTCCGTGTACAACGTGGTGATCATGTGCGTGATGGGAGCCGCCATCTCGTTCGTCCTGAGTGACCAGCAGGACGCCAGTTTCATCATCATCTCCGTGTTCATCATCTTCTGCACCACGGGGACTCTGTGCCTCGTGTTCGTGCCCAAGGTGCGTGCGTTCTACACTTTTTTCGTAATGGAGGAGAACCCCATGTCATGTATTTATAACTTGACCGCGGCCTTTCAATTTATTATTTAACTGATATACAATTCTATAAAAGGGAAAAATATAACTATTATAACAATGGTGGGTAGTCACAAAAGTTTAAATCACAACTTAATTTTAAAAAATTAATTATCCTGAATTGAATACTAAATAAACATGGAAAGAAAATATAGAAGGAATCTGTGCTAGAGTAACTAATAAATTCTTTAGCAAAGATTTGTTATAGATTTTTTTCAATATAATTTTTAATATATTGTAATATAAGTTACATATGAAAGTAATGAATTAATAGCATACCAAACATTATGCACTGAGAAAATATATTTCATGTTTTGTAACCAAATATCTTCATAATCAGCGTATATAACACCACCAAAATTCCATATTAATTATAAAATAATGATGTGGTTTAGAAAGGGGATATTGACTATATTGATTTACATATAAAACCAAAACAAAGTTTAAGATATCTTATTCATGCCATACTGGGAGTTTTCAGTGACAGTCGCGATTGAGTAACGAGTATATACAAAAAATGCAAGTAAAAGGTTGGAGTTATGAAATTTTCATATAAAAAAATATTGATTGACTTAAGGGGTTGGCTATGACTTCCCAAGTTTTAATTCTAGAGTGCTGGTTTCTTTAGACAGAAGAGAAACATTCATGAAGAGAATGCGGGCCAAACGTTAGCTACGTACACATAAGAGAGAGACCCTGAAAACTTTTTTTTTTTTTTTTTTTTTTTTGCTAATTGGCAGCCATTGGAACTCTGTAATTCAAATTTGGGATGAACGTAATTTTTTTTTTTTTTTTTTAATCAGGGATTTATTTGTTTATTTTTTATGACCTCCCTTAAATGATTTACGTACGTGTGTTGCAGCTGATCGAACTGCGGCGCAACCCTCAAGGCTCGATGGAGAAGCGGCTGCGAGGCACGCTGCGCCCGATGACCAAGGGCGGCCGTCGAGACTCCACTACGTCCGAAATGGAGGAGAAGCTGAAAGATGCAAAGACCATCAACCAGAGGTTCCGCAAGCAGCTGAGGGACCGGGACAATGAGCTGCAGGTAACGTACTTCAATCCAAGTACTCCGGGACATTACCCTTGCTTTCACTGTAAATGACAATTTCAGGATGCAATTTTGTTTGATTTGAAAGGAAAATATAGTGTAAAAATCGTAGAAGAATATTGGTTTCATCGACTAATGTCAACGTTCACAAGTTGTATAAATTAACGTTCGGTATGTACAAGTAAAATTATGTAAATTTTACTTAAATATTTGTCTCCAGCAATCCTTATTTTATCTTTATTAAATACATATTTATATTGGAGTCCTGGCGTGGCTGCGTGGAAGATTCCTAAAGCCAATAAAAAAATTGTCTCAATTGGAATCCTGGCATATAAATACTTTAAATAAGCTTTGTTTCTCTAGCTCTTCTTCAAATAGTAACATATTGTTATTGTTTTAACATTTGAAGCTTGTGTAGAGGCCGTTACCATAAAAGTGAAAAATATGTTTAATAAAATTGACAGTTTAGAATTAGAACACATTACAATTCATGGCAAGGGGATATTGAAAAACTTGTTTTTCAGGAAATTCTTTTCATTTCAATGAAGTTGTTCAACAGTAAAATAATTTTAACATTCTGTTCGTATAAATAGTATAAATACACAATCGATTCTGAAGAAAAAAAGATATATATAGATTTTTTGTACTGAAAATATAAGGTTCATTGGGTTTTTGAAACGATTTTACTTCTACGAAGAGACGGTCAGAACGTGTAATTGATTTCTATGTAAACTGATAAAATTCTACTGCTGATGTCTTTATCGTGAGTTTCAAACATGAACTTTCATTACTATACGTATCCAAATTATTACCGGCTTTATTCAAGTACATGCATGAGCTATTCTTTACCATGAGTTGTCTTATTATCGGTGCATGTTAAACTAGAAATCGCTTTTCTATATCAGTTCATTAAGGCAATGTCTTGAATCATTGGCGCCTAACAGATTATGCTACACGCTTCACTAGTAAGCTCAGCACGTTGCCTACATTACAGGATTCAAAACTACACGAGAAACTGTGTTAAGTATTTTGTACTTTTTTTTCTCTCTTTTATATAGCTATAGCAATAAACATTAAAATAAGTTACGAGCTATAGTAAAAGTCATTTTGTGTCAAATAATGTCCATGGGAGGAAAAACTATTTAAAGGAAAAACAAAATAAAAACATAAGCATGTAGAAGTTATATGAAACAATTTAAAAATTTCATTGCTCACAGCTGTTATACAGTATAAAAAAAAAGAGCTTTAGAACTTCTTTTAGTTTATTTGCTTATAGCAAAAAAAGCTTTTTACTTTTCATCATGCTTTATGATTATCATAAAAAGCATAGCTCACATTAATGAAAAGGAGGAGGAAGGGATCTTTCTTAATTGTTGTCCGCTGTACGTGAGTTACGAGAAGTAGTGCTGTGGAGCGTGTTGGACATGCAATGAATGGCATGCCGGTGCCCGCAGTCGCTGATCCAGCGAGTGGGAGAGGACGCGGCGGCAGAGATGGTGGGCTCGGACGCCGCCATGATGGAACGTTTGGCGGTGCCGCGCCACGACACTCTGCTCAGACGAGAGGGTAGGTCCTCCCTAGCTGCTACTGCTACGCGGATTTTTAATGCTTCTTATTGCCTGCCTGGCTAGCTTAAGTAGAAATGTAGTGACGCCTTTTTAAACATAATGGCGTTTTTTTTTATTCTTTTTTTTTTTTGTATTTAGCCAATACACAGCATGCTTATAGTGACACGATGCTGATGCCCTCACGCACCTACACCACGCAAGCAAGCAAGCAATCAGGCAGACTACATGAAGTACCATGCAGCGTTATATTTAAAAAATAATATCATACATCTTCAAGCTTTCCGCCTATATTCTCGTCTATTTTTAAATTATCTCCAATCAAGTTATTATTATTGAACAACTAAAACTAAAGAATGAGGAAATTTTAATAATAATAATAATTAACACGCTTAAAAAATAATGTATATATATAAATATGTTAGATGCGAAATAATTATTATTCCCTTTTTTTTCACCCTATTAAATGCGGTTTATAAAAATTCGTTAAAAATTAACGCTCTAATAAATTATATTAATTACTGCAAAATTTAAGTTATTTTTAATTTTTATTTTATATATATAATATTATATATAATTATATCAATTTCTTGCTCGCTTTATTTTAATGTTAAAATATTGCACTAGATTTCCTGCATTATTTCCTCTCGTTACCCTTATTTATGTTAATTTGTTAGTTGATGTTATTTCCTTGCTCATGATGAGACCCTACCATAAAAAAAAATCAATTTCGTGTTTTGTTTGTCGTACGTTGTTTATATTACATAAATGTACTTAAAATATTATATAACTATACTTTTGAGTCATTATACTACTTGATCCTACAAAAAAAATGAAGATTTACTACAGTGAGAGCGTAACGTTAAATTTGTCATTATGGGATCAAAAATGGCGTCGTCGTCAATAATTATAAGTGGCTACTAGCTCTGTGGATGGTGCGTTTAGAGAGAAAATATGAGAGAGTGAAAGAGAATTGCATGAGGAGTTATAATTGAAATGCATGGTATATAATGAACTCGTGGCACGCACGCTAGCACATAAAAATAAACACAAACTCAATGTACAACACGTATTACGTGTCGCAGTAATTGCAAAGCAGTACAGTGATGTACATTGAGCATTAAGATTATCCTCCTGTGACTGTGTGCTGTGCGTAGCGTGCGTGGTGCGGGGGTCGGTGTGGGTGTGTGTTGGGAGGAGAAACTGCAGCAGCCATGCTCGTGTCTAGATGCACACTTACAACGTAGTCTATTGTTTCCTTAGCGCCCTCGGGCACAGAAACCACTGACATCAGCTCCTTGTGTTCCCTGACCTCCTCGCAAGATGGCGGAGAATACGTCAACCTCTCAATGGACACTCCCGGACAAAGGTAATAATACAACAACAACACCCTAAAGTTGTGTGCAATTATTATCAAAAAAATAATGTATTATTTATTATGCATCTTACACTTTTTTACACTATTTATTTCTTTATAAATAAATATTTATTTCTATAAATATTTCTATTTATATATCTCTCTCTCTCGTTTATTTTAAAAGAAAGAAGAATTTTTTAACTTTTATTTTTTGAATATTTGTTGCTTTGCTATTCAGAGATCTTTTATTAATTAATGTAGGATGAATTATCTTTAACAAACTATGGCTAGTTATAAAAAATAATCACGTAAATTAACACTTAAGGTTGTATCGGAATGTAGGCATAAAATGCAATTTAATATCAGATTAATAATAACAAAATGTATTGGTAAAACTTAATTGTTTATAGCAAATCCGGACATTTCAACCTCCTAAATAGTCCGTAATCTTCGTAATGCAAGCGAGACCTTGCCTTTGACATTTACTTGCTTTGCTTGTGTGAACAATTGTAAATAGTGACGTAAACTATAAAATATGAATAAAGTAAGAACATACTTTTTTAAATTTATTTACCTTGGCAAAATCAATGACATTAAATAAATTTTATTATGTATAATAGAAGAAGCATTAACATAAATAAATCCTGCGTAATAAAATATAGTAATTATAAGTAATAGATATCTTAATTAATTAATTGATAATGTATGTGTATAATGTTCAGATGAGTAGCATGATCAAGACCAAGATATTTCAAATAGTTTTTGTGGTCACAATACAGTGAAAATTAATGAGAAACTGCCATAAAACACATTAAATTGATATAGTGTATAATAAAAGGTATATCAGATAATATATAAAACTTTATTCTTCTTTCTTCTGAAATATTTATTTTCACTAGTCTGTTGTTTGTATAATACACGTATACACGTTCTGTAGTTAAAGTGGCTTGCTGAATATTCATTGTGAAAACTTTAATGGATTCAGACTGCAATTTACTTAGCTAGTAGTAGTAGTTTGTTGCAGAATAATATGCTTCAAAGCTATATTACATCATTACTTCATTATTAGGTATATATGCATCTCATACATGTTAATTTTTAACTTTTACAAAGAAACATGGGAAAGCTCACAAACAAATTTAACATTACAATTTTTGATAGCACATTGAGTATAGTTATGATTAAGTTTTTAAAACTTTTGAAAATAATAAAAATTAATGGGCGCAAGTCACGATCGAGATATCCAGGTCCCTCACTAACCATGGTTATACAGTGAGAATCCTGGATACCTTAATTATCACCTTAAGTGAACCACGCTTATTATATTCTAGTGCAATGTAACTAGCTTGATTTAATCAAGAAGAAAAATCAGTTCTTTATGTTATATATAAATTAACCATTGAAAATTAGAAATGCTATTATTGGCAAAGTGAATTGTAATCTATATTTCAATCATCTATTGTAGTTATGCTTTCATTGTATTTCTTGTATTTATTGCATGCAAATAATAATGTAGCCACCTTTTTTAAAAATATATATCAAAATATTTCATTCTTTTATTTAAAAAATTTATTTTATACATTTTTAAAAGTATTTATATTTATATATCTCGTATTTTTCTTTTGTTATTTAATTTTTTCCTTTTATTTATTTTACACCACGATCTGGATAAACGAAACCTCAAAGAGATTACTTATATATATAATATATGTACAATTTTATCATACTAAAAATGTGTTTGTATTTAAGTGTTCTAAAAAACACATTTTTGACCATTGCTAAATGTTTAAAAAGAATTTTGCTTCTTGGTTACTTTTTCTCAAAGGTCTAATAATCCTACCACAAAATCCTAAAGGTGTTTACTTATGCTATATAGAAGGGGGCATTTTAAAGCTTTTTTTTCCCCCTTTCAATATTGGAACTTAGAAGTCTCTTTAATATGTTATAAAAGAAAAGGTGGCGAAATTTCTAAACCTTTGAGTGATTTTTTTTTTCTTTTTGATTCACCACGAGTAAAGACATAATATGACATGGTTATAAAGTAATACCAAATTATTTAAATGGCAACTTTACTGTGGTGCTCAAAATCAACTAAGCGCAATTTTCATAGAAGGTTTCATTTGAAACAAGATAAAATAAACTACCCTAGTGGAAAGTGGATAAGTCCATTTCCTCCCCAGGTACTCAATTAACTGAAGAGGCAAAATTTTTGTACATCTGGTAAACGTATTTCATGATAAATTTAACCAGATCGTAAATATTATGTATGTTTTATCTATTTCTTTATTATTTTTTAAAGCAATTATTATTTTTCGACCAGGCCTAGAGAGGCGCCGGTTCGAGCGTTGTGTCATATTTTGCCTGCATCAGATGTGGATTCGCTTTAGTGCATATGGTATGAGCATGAAAAAAACTTTTGCTTATAATTATTTTTATTCCTTATAATACTTTCTCAAGCTCTGTCCACAAAGTATTGCAGCAGCACCTCCTAAAGAGAAATTAAATCATGACAAAACAAATGTTTGCTTATCACAAATGACATTGCCAACTTGGAGATATTTTATATTGCAGCAGCCGGACCTGCGGCGTAACGTATGTAAATAGCGCCTACCAGTGGCTCATCCTCTTTACATTGCCGAGCTGCGACGATGAACTTGGTGCTCACTCACCCTCTCCCTTCTGCAAATAAAGCGCCAAGCAAAAATACATTCCACACAAAATGCCTAAAGTTGTTCGTAGTACTTATATTCTACGTTACTTTTTATATTGAGTAATGAAAATATGTTTTTTAATACCCCGTGAGTAAAGGAGAGAAAAAAAAAACTTTGTGGACTGTGCTTAAAAGTTTAAAGTAGTTAATTTTTAATTTAATATATTATTTAAATATAAAGTTTATATTAAGTTTAATATATATTTTTTATTTTACTTACATTATAGTATTAAAGCATAATATATTAACATATTAACTCATATTTCTGTGTAGGAAAAAGACGTCCTTTGCGAAACTGCCAACCATTTCTGCATCTAAGGAGACGGTGGCGACGCCTAGTGAGACGTGCGCGCAACAAGAAGTGGCACGGCAGCTTGAAGTGACACCCGAGGAACGATGTGACACGCCACGTCAGATGTCCGACAAGAGCTGTGGAGCTGACGAGGATGAAGATGACGAAGACGAGGACTGCAGAGTTCCCGAGCTCAACGAGTCTGACCATGAGGTTCCAGACTACCGGCCACGCCTTCCTACCCCTCCACCCACTATCAACAAGGTCGTTTCGTTCAGTGACGTCACCTCAGACTCCCCTCCCCCTCCCCGGAGACCTCCTACCCCCAAACACACGCCCAAACACAAGACTCCGCAGCCACCAACGCCTCCTCCTTCGTTACGACGAAGGGCGTCCTCTGGAGCGCGGGGTCAAAGTTCGCAACCCTGCAACCAGACGAACGTGCAGAGTAACCGTCGTCCCAGTGCACCCGCCCTGGCGCAGCAACAACAACAACAGCAGCCACATCACAAGTCGGAGCACACACACCACGGACACCATCATCACCACCATCATCATCACCACCACGCGGCGCACCATGCCCCTGCGCAGACGCACCACGATGGCCACCTCGTCTCCCGCAGCGAGGAAATGCTGCTCGGTGAGTTATCCCCCTCTGTCTACTCTCAGCACAGCATGTCTCTCCTATCATCCGCTTACTACTCTATTGATAGCTTTCCAGAGCTATGCACATTCTGAAAACATATTTATGAGCAATATTCAAAGTTGCATGGAAACTGAAAATGGAGTGTATAGTACTATAAATATAACATTATCTATTTTTATTACTAGTTCAAGGAACTTTTACACAGAAAGAACATTTTCATATCAGTATATTGCATTTTTATACCCAAACGTAGAGAGAAAACAGCTTTTTAAGTACCGCGGAACAAGTCAAACATTCTAAATAAAAAAAAAAAAAAATCCTGTCTATTATCAAAGAAATAGATTTATATACTATTGGATAACTGACGTTCACATGAATCGATTGATCGAAATTCATGTTAAGTTACGATAGAGGGTATAATAGTATGTTTATATACATTTTAGAATTGGTTGTGAGAGTTAAATCATTAATTTGTCTGCAATAAATTAGTTCGGTTTATTGCTATATCATGTCACGTTTATTATAGTCAGTGTAAAGATACTAAACTCCACGCAACCTGAGGACTATAAACGTTCCAAAGTATGAACTAATGATGGTAAAAATAACAGCGTCGTCTCGTGTACGTACAACATATTGTCTTCTATATAGTCTGTCTAATAATATAGATCGTTCAATACAAGTGAGCAAGTACACGCGAACTTACGATTATTATTATTTATTTTTTGCTGTTTGTCTTATAAATTACTGTGTGTATTTACTACGATTTTATTTGCAAGCTGTCTGACTTATATTTACTTAAATATCCCACATTATCCATACATATGCCTCTAACTTCAATAAATAATCAAACAAACATTTCATATTATAAGATATTTACATAATTGCTTCAAGTTTTTCCTCTATTTTTTTCCACCTACAACGTGTTAATACTACTTATGTCTTACCCTAGAATAAACGCAGGTTAGTTTATTGAAAGAAATATTTAACGTCTCGTATAACATAACATTGAAAGAAAAGTCTCGTATTAAAAAAAAACACGAAATAGTTCAAATTAGCCTATTTTTGTCAAAATAATGATATCATTTCATTTATTTAATATTTTACGGTAAACTAGTAAAAAGTATAAAAATTGATTACTTTTTCTAGCAAATATTTGTACATATTCATGAATATTTTAAATCTCGTTGCATGTCAGTGAGCAGCTATATTGTGTATTCAATAGTGCTGGCTTGATCAGAATCCATGATTGGAATAGTACTCTGCCCTACATTACAAAACAGTATATATACTCTATGTCCAGTTGATTTGTAATTAATATTTCAACTGTTATAACGATGACTTGCAAGCAGGCCTTGTAAAATTATTCTTTCTACTTTGATTTGGTTTAGAATTCACAACCATCAGTAACAATATCTACTAGATACTATAAATAATCTGTGGCTGAATTAACTCAGCAGGAAGCAATTGAATTGAATTTATTGATGTAGAGGAAGCATAGAGGCTTCAAGTCAGCTGATTTTGCAGTATTCCCACTGTCCTATGTAAAAAAAAACTCTAAATTGCTTTTTTGGCACTAAATTTTTTTTTAGAGAAAAATGAGTTCTTGATTCATTATCAAAAGAACACTAAATTCCCCCCCCCCCATTTAGTGTTAGGGGGTAGGAGATGGTTTCAAATTGATAGCTTTAATAGTTACGGAGAAAAAAAAAAAAAAAAAAATTCTAACATGGTGGCTTATTGAGAAAATTTTCCCACCGAGGAAAACTTGAAGCCTCCATTGGCAATTAAGAAAATTCTTAACTTTTATAATCCTTAAAAATGAATTTTTATATTCAATGTGTTTTCAGATGAGGAGAGCTCGCACAGCTCGTCGCCAATGCAACGCTCTGTGTCTGAGAGATCCCGCGAGCGAGGTTCTTCTTCATCATCGCTACTACGCCAACAGTTCGGTGTTGCGGGGGTTGGCAGCAGCGGCACCAACTCAGTGGTGGGTGCCGGCGACAGTGGTGCTCTTGTAGCATCGTGTGCCACTACGGCCGCGCGCCACCGTAAGCAACCGTCGTACAGTTTGGTGCAGAGTTCACCCAACGTAAGCACCGTGGAGGGTGTGACGGCAGCCACCGCCAACACCCTGGGACGACGTAAAAAGAGCGCGCAGTATAACAATAACAACGTTAGTGCAGCAGACCTGGCTGACAATCTAGCAATCCTGCCCATCTTCCAGAAATTATTAAGTGAAAGACATCGAAATAGAGGATATTCAATCGCTTCATGTCCTAACATTTCTATCAAATGCGATATTGTTGAATACCTTTAAACAGAACTAAACGTTAAGAAAAAAAAAAATGTTCATTGTATAGATAATCAAAAAAAGAAATATTAAAAAAAGACTTACTTAAACAATTTTAATAACTGTTAAATATTAATTTTGATTTTATGACTGTATGTGTTCAAATTCATATTAAAAAAAATATTATAAGAGATAACCCTACAGTTACAGTAAGATATTAATTTTAAACTAAAACAAATCCGTGGAGTAACTTGTAATGACAGGTTTACATACCACAATGTTTGAATTTGATCTAATGGAAATGATATATTTAAAAATAAAATGCAAAAATTTAGACCAAAAATTTCATATTTTATTGTGGCTACTGTAAATTAAAATATCACTAAATTTTAACATCAAATTATATAATATTTAACATCAAAACAATACAGATCTTTTAAACATTATCTGTTGGGTTGTCTGAAATTTTCATTATTAGCCTATATTTTTAGTAATTCAGGCTTGTCAGTGTTTAATTTAATACATTGATGTTTTATTATTTTTCAATTGATGCAGTATTACAAAGAAATTTGAGAAAGCTCAAGGCAACAACTTGATTCAGTTGAATAAAGACTTTCGAGACTCTTAACAATTTTTATTTCACACTGCCGCGCGTCACATACAGTAACAAAAATCTATATCGTGTTTTGAAAAAATTAAAGACAGAAAAAAGTGAAATGGTGGACTTTCCAAGTGCCAAATACCTGAAACACCGGTGTTTGGATGTTGTGTCGTCTAGTTGAACTTGAAAAAAAAGTAAATAACTGTATTTGTGATTATTTCCAGAAAACGATGTTTCATATTGCTCAAAGAAAAAATGTTCAATGTTAATAATTACTAGAGAATGTATGGGTGTTATGATTTTATGAATGTTAATTAATTCAATGGGTGCTGTTAAATTTTATAAAAAAAAAAGTAAGCTCAAAAACAACAATTAAATATGTTTTCAGTTCTATAAGTATGATAAGGTGACTCCAATTTTTGTTCTATTAATAAAAAAAAGCATGCATATTACAAGGTCAAAACATAACAATTATTTAGGCCTATTATTATCTGGCGTCAATTCTTATATTTTTGTAAATTATTGTAACAGAAATACATTGAAAGCATTGTCACCCCCAAAATTTATTTATTTAAATATTTTTTTTTTTTAGTATCCCAAACTTATTACAGAATTTTTCTAAAACTAGAAAATGTCATATTGTTTTCTTTTGAACAACGTGACATATTATGTACTTTTACAAATCAAATTTCAATTCTTTAAATTTTTAAAATGTATTTTATTTTATCGTAATATTCTCAGATCTAATTTTTGTGTTTTATTGCAAAACAACAACAGATATCAAAGTTACTATAAATAATAATTGTGTCCAGACGTATTTGCTAAAATGTTAAATTAAATGTAATTAAAAAAAAATGGTAAATTATAATTTTAACTGCTGTTAAATAATGTTAACCTACTTGTTGTTTTAACGTTAAGTTATCCATTTTACAAAGGCACATTTTATCATGGGCCTAAACTATGTTTCCAAGGCCTATTGGAATTATTGAATGACGAATCATTACATGATCTTTAATCAAAAAAATGAAATCTATAGTACTTATTATCTTTTATTATTTTTTATGTACAATTCATTAATAAACATTGTCATTGTGGTAAACATTTTTATAGATTTTTCTACAGCCTGTAGATAATATTTTTCTCAACTTCAATCAAGTATTACTGTTTAATATTTTAGTTAAGCATCTGTTATTTAACATATTTCATAATTATTACATTAAAAAAAATCAATTGAAAAATAAAAAATATTTTAGGTGTTAAAAATTATTAATTAATGAAGAGTATTACAGATGTTAAATTGATTTAATTCAAAAAGTTGTCAGTTTCTTTTCTTACGATTTAATTAATTCACATAAAAAGTATGCTAATCATAATTGTCCCTTGTGCCTGATAAATAACAGAAAGCACGACAATTTTTTATGATTTATCCATATAATTAAGTGTAATTTTATGTGGTTAAAAAATTAATACTAGAAAATATATTTTAAATGGCTTGACGTGTGAATGAGAGAACTTTTGTGTGGTGCTTTACAAAGAGAACAACAGTGACTTTTTATTAAATTAAAAGAAAAGCAAATTAAAGTGTTTCAATCTGTTTCTTCTGTGTTTCTTTTCTTTATTACATCCACAGTATTACCATCAGAATTATATGCAAACAATGAGTTTATTGAAAACAAAAGTCGTAGTGATATAAAATAGGCAATTTCTAGGCATCCAAGTAAACTGCAGCCTAAAAATAGACCGACGGTACCTCCAATAGATACTGAAAAACATTTAAATGATTAATTTGAGCTTTAATTAGTTCCAAACTGCCTTTCGTTGATTTCCGGTGAAGATTATTATATATAGAGAAGCAATAATAATCTTCTTGAAAATGGAAGGAGTGCAGTTTATTTTAACAAATCAAAAAAGATCCTCATCTATAAAACTAGGCAAAAAGTATTCAATCAATAATGTGTATCATAATTAATTAGTGATAAACAAAATTACACAAAAGTTTTTTTACCTAGTTTGATAAAGCTAGGAGTGTTATTAAAATCATATTTTGATCCTACGCTATTCTCACCTAATAGATCTGTAAATCCAAACAGTATATCTCTCTTCAAACGCATTCTTGGATACCTCATTATGCCCCACTTGATATTCGTTCCAAGATCCCTGAAACAAGTAGGAAGTTTTAATTGGTTTTATAATTTTCTTTCGTTGTAATTTAATTCAATAGCATAAATAAATTGTGGAGGACATTGTCTAATATGCATGCAGTATGCCTAATGAAAATGCACTATAACCCCAGCAGCGGCAAGAAAAGAATAATCTTCCGTTTTCTTTAAGAAGAAATAAATAGTGATAATCTGATAATTAACTCTTCCTTATATAAGTATTTGCTTAGTAGTGTGAACATTTTTAACATTCAACACTTTCATGAAATAATTGCTTCTTTTTCCATTCAGATTTACAACATTTTTACAACATTTTGTTATTTATAAAACATTTCAACAAGTATACATAATATACATATAACATATATATGTATTTATATATAATATAATATTATACATAATTTAGTGTAAAATTATACTAGCAAAACGTCACAAAAAATATTAAAGTAAATATTACCAAAATATTCGTATAATAGTGAATAATGGAATACGAGTATTAGTGGTTAGTACAATAGTAAAATTTAAGATCACATAAATAGTATTATATATATATATATATAATACTATATATATATATATATATATATATATATATATATATTGGAGTGGAAGCCATTAGGATCAAAACAGATATTTCAACTTGAAAATTAAGTGAAGTTAAAACTTTTTTAAAAAATGTGTCAAGAAGTAGATACTATAGGTCAAGTGCTAAATCACAGGAAAAGTAATCAAACAAACACACATAAATCAGTTGAATTTCAACATTAATGCACAACAACCTGTTTTTTTTTTTTTGTTTTTTTTTTCAATAAAAGAATATAAGCTCTATCAAGTGTATGTGCACTCAAGGTAACATCAATGGATCTACAGTCAGGTCAGCAGTTCGGAGGTCAGTTTTTCTTGTTTTCTTTCATCATCTTCACTTGCATTGGTTACTTATTTCCTCGAGTTACGGCTCCTACCATCTCTGTTACCCACCTATAAGCAACTTTTGACTACAATATATCTATTGATGTTACAGTTTTAGGTTAACGAAATGTAATGTGCAATGTTTTAAGAATTAGTTTCAATAAGAGAGTATTATAAACAAATTACTAGCCAGGCAAAGTCATGGGCGGGGTTCGTGAGAGCTTCTTGAGCTAAGAGGTACGGGGCGTGTCGAGGTGTCAGGTTATCTAGCGGCTCGCAGCGACCACGGAGAAGCAACTTTAAAGCTAACTCTCCACACTGGCAGACCCAACTTAACTTCAGCAGCTCGTGATTAAACTTCTCCACAACTTAGCAAGCAATCAGAAGAGCGTGCAATGCCACGGAACTAGTGGCCAAACTTTTTATGTAATGTAATAGTGTTGAGTCCAGCCAACTACAGCAGAGAGCTCCTTTTCATTTAATTATATACTTTTAACATTAACTTTTTATATACAAAGCAATTAATGCAATGTATTCATGTGTGTGTGTTTGTGCCTTTTTTTTCTGAGAAAGTTTTCAATTATTTTATTTATAAAATTCTTATTAAAAAAAATACAAATTTAATATTAAAAAAATATACATGTAATCTTAGCTAAGCTCCCTTTTGGTCTTTGGTTCAATATTTGTAGTCACACATTAAATTAATTTCAATTATTGAATAATTTTCATATATACTATGGCAATTAGGTTACGGGTCTACTTCATAAAATATAAATATATATGTTCTTTTCACATACTACACTTCTTAATAATTCGAGACAATACTCTCTTTATACGTAGGTTTTCAACGTGATTATTATAGTACTGACTAAATTTTTAATTTACTATTTTAATATACATTTCAACCCTTCTGAACACAATACTTTTGTGTTACCAGTGAGAAAATTTCATAGTAATAATAAAATAATTTCGTATTAAGTTAGTAAAACACCATATTTAGGTTCTCCAAATTGAGGCTAATGCATGTGACTGATGAGGGATCTGACTGGGTCGTTGCTCACCAGGGGATGGAGGTGTCGCGTTCCGAGATGTACGTGACATCGTCACATGAGGGTAGGCACGGACATGCCATTTTTTCGTTGCTTGTCTCGTTGTGCAGCTTTATCAGAGTTTCTGCAACAGACACTGAAATATCGTCTCGACACATATATATACCATACAGAACGTGCTCTTACAAAAATACAATATTATTATTTTTATTAGTTTTGACTCTTGTGAATACGATCGAGACATGTTATAAAATATATAGTTATATATTATATTGCATTAAATTAAATTTAATGAATAATTTAATATTTCGAATATTATCATGCAAGAATTTAATGCTCAAAATTTCTTATATATTCATTAATATATAAGAGACGAATCAGATTTGTGACATATATATGAGCAAAAACGGTAAAATATAACTAAATATACAAAAAATTTAAATTTTAGCACGATTACGTTGAAAACACCCATGGTCATTTAATTGAACCCAGGGAGTGAAAATATGACAAAAAAATTCAAGATCAGTGACTTTGCAAAAAATAAGATTTGGGAACTTGGGTTTTAAGTGCTTTTCTTTCTACTACTTAACATTGATGAATGATGATGCTGTATGACCATGTTGTGGGAACGAATTCTTTATGTGAGTAAATATTGACAACTTTCATAAAATCAATTAAATTATTTATTATGGCCGCAAATGTTAATTTAGGCATTAGATAGAAAAAAACAAGGAGAATTAATTGTAAGATTAAATTTTTAACTCTAATAATGATCATGATATAAAATTTTATTCATTTATTCATTCATCCCAAAATATGTTTTTATACTTACGAGCGTATTTTGATAAACACACTAATCCCTTAACATCGCAGATCTTGTATCCAGCTGAAAATCAAAACAGAACATGGGCAAACATTTTAATATTAAAAACTAAAATTTTCATATTATTAGCTTTCTACGTAATTATGGGATTTTGCCATTGTTTTACTGTAAGGTTTATACATAAATGCTACTAAATATTTTCTAGCATTAAATATTTAAAATTTAAAGTTATTATTAATTACAGCTAGTTAACAATTACTCAATAAACTTGATTAAACTCATGACGATATATTGATCGATCCTATCTCGATCAATAAACAACTATTAATTATTATTTATTAAATGAAATAAAACAACAAAAGTATACATTAAATTAGCTCAAAATGTTAAAAGATACCGAGTGCTATTCAAAGAACTCGTATTCTAAGATTTGAAGTCTTGTTCTAAAAGCACAAAAACAGTAATTTAATTTGAACATTTTACATTGTCTTGCGGTCCATTGCCCTGTCTACGGGATTCAAAGATTTCATGCAATCACAAAAGTTGTCAAAGTGGAAACTAGCGCCATCCTTTGTACATGGAAAACAACAACTACCAACTCAAGAAGATTGCAGTGCCCTCCAGTGAGCAGGTTATGTACCACTAACATACATCCCATCTATCCCTTCCCATCAGTCAAGCTGATGACCATTGCAATAGCCCGGCAATGACCACTGGCCCCCTTCATTTTTCACCCTCCATGTTATGCATTTATGTTTTCCCCATCTCAATCGATTATTTTTGTCCTTTCCCAAGCTTTAAAAAAACACAGCAAAATACACATTATATACAAACTTACAATGAGGAGTTTTTTCCCCTGTCGATTCATAATATATAATATATATAGCAGCTGGACGCAACTTCTATTAAAATTATAATTATGCAGGGCAGGGGACACAATTGAGGGTTTTTATTGTGAAAAACACATATATGCATTTTATTTTTCAGCTTTCATTTTCTATTGCAAAATAATAATAATAATAATAAAATATTAATAAAAAAAATTAACTTTAAAAAGCTAAATTCTCCTCTATTTTTAATATTAATTAGTAGTACATCTAAATCAAAAACATTATAATTTTTTTCAAAATAGGTAAGTTAAAATAGTATATTATATGCCTCTGAGTTAATTAAGTATGACCGTGCGTAAATGTCTAATAATTCTATTTCTAAGATTCTTATTATAATTATTAATTCTTAATGTCAATAAACAGTATTTTAATTTCGTCTTAACTATGTTTTATTCAACACACTCTGATTAAGCCAGTATATAGTGCTTAATTTTTCTTAATTTTTATACTAATACTTGCTATATAAAGCGTATCAGAAATGTTAAAAATATACACCTTTAACAAACAATATTATCATTCACAATGAAATTCAATTGATTTGTTATGATTGTTTCCATCTTTCAGTTTGACACAGAAGCTAAATAACATCTACATCTGTAATGGTTATTTCCTAATTGTGCTATATATATATATATATATATATATATATATATTCAAAATGTACATGATGTACATGTATGTATCTCAATCTGTAATCTGTTACTAGGCTTTATCTGTGTTCTGTGTAATTTTGTTTATTTAATTACAAAATATCATCACGGCCAATGTTACATTAGCATGGTGATTATTGAATTTTTGTTGATTTCCACAAAAATTATTAAATTATGATGGGAGTATTGGACTTCACTATACCTGATTTGAATTTACAGACATTAGTGACGTCACTGATAGGATAGCTTTCGACCTCTGAACTATTCTCGGAGCCCACTTTCAATGAATATACTTGCATGCACGCAATAAATGCGTGTTTTAAATTTCAAAATATCATAAAATATTGAAAAGAAAAAAAAAAGTAAATCAATTTTTAAATTATTTTTCATGTTTCTTCTCTATTAAAATAATCGAAAGTCACACATCACATGCAATCTCATTACAATAACTATAATATAATAGGTTAGGTTTAAAAATGGAATATTTTGTTTAATATATGTCTATTTAGCTATAAAATGTTATAAAACATTCCATTCAGGATAAAATTCTACGCATGTCATATATATATATATATATATATATATATATATGCACTATTTCACAATTTTTCTCTCTCCCTCCGTTTTCTTTTTATTGCTATATACAAGCCAGCAATAGTGCTATAGGCTATAGTAATATACGAATATAGGTGATGTTATATTATATTACCTTTTACTTGAATCATTGCAATTCTTAAATCCTGTTAGGTCTGTTCGTAAATCCTGAACTGTGTAACTTTTCTGCCTTTCTAAAAACGATATTTTTATGCACTTGGACATAAGGTCGATCGTGCAGGAAATATAAACAGGGCAGGGTTTACAAACAGTTCTGTAATGTTTTATTTTCACATGAAGATTAAATATTTTAAAAAGTATACTGATGGCTACTTTAACATTGAAATCCCTTAGGCAAATCAAACTTTCCACTTTGGACCTTCTTTAAGGGTTGAAAAAATTATCAGAGCAAAATATCAAAGGTAACACCAAATTCTGTAGCATTTTTAGTAAGATATTTCAAGTCTCTAATATGAAATTTCAGTTTGTAATTAGAAATCGAAAGTGACACACGAATTATGAGATAGTCTGTATATATTATAGTGAATTATAATTTTAAATATTTATTTTATTACGTGAAATTTTTACCCTATTTTTATTAATTCTCATCACAAATGTATGCTTGCAGTTTCATGTATATTGTGTAATAATAATAATAATTATGATAAATAAGCGAATATTTATTCCCAAAATTTCAAATAATTGCCATAATTTTATTGGTTTTGTGCAGCGCATATCCTGCCATCCTTGCATGGAAAAGTCTTCGTAATGTTATATGTCATCCGCTGGCTCTGCATTATAATTTTATACAATTTATGTCGGATCATAACGTATAGCTCGCAGATATATGGAGCTCTTTTCCTTAACAATTTTTAATGAGGTCAGATGGAAATGATCTCGTGCATTATGCTTAAAAAACGCAATAAAATCCAGATCACTCTGATATCTTTTCACTCATGTTGCACAATAAAGAAGCATCCTATTTTTTTTTTATATGCTCTCCTCGCTGTAAGGCATAGCGGGAAAAATATCCTATTGCAAATGCTTGAGACAGATATATATATAAGCATGTTTTGTATAATTTTTAATTATTTTAATTTCTCTATAAAAAAATTAATGTTTCTTCCACAAATTACAAAAAATAGCAATAATTAAATGAAAAGAATGTTAAAAAACGGCATGAGTTTAAAAGTTCTCGACACGTTTAATTACACTTTTTTGACAATTTTCCAGAAAAACGTACCATATAAGGCAAGGTAAGTGGAAGTAATACAAATTGTGTGCTTATCAAATCTATCGACTTCATTTTCACATGACCTCTTCCTCAACTCTCATTCTTGAGATTTTCCAGTTAAAATTCCCACTGACCACGCGCGGTATAAACGTCAGCCTAACTCCATGAAACCAAATAAAAATAAAATAAATGACAACACTAAATGCAGATAGTAAGAAAAATTTGGTAACATCTATTAATAATTATTATTTCATCAATCACGCCCACTTAGTACCATAATGAAATCAAGTGATGTACCAAACCCAGAATCGTAGACACGGGTAAGGGGGAGGGGATAAAAAATGGAGGTGATGTATCCCTTCTGAAGAAAAAAAAAATGGTCCACCATGTGTTTACCTTTACGCCACTGACTTGCTCCCTTAAAATTTTCAGTACTGCTATACCAAGTAAAAAGCGATATTTGCAGAAATTTGAACTTACGCAAAGGCCGGTAGAAGTGTGGCACGCAGGAGCAGAGAGTGTGGGCTAACGCCATGCGGCACTGCAAACGACACAGCGAGTACGAGTAGGCCGGTCCAAGAGAAAGATCGGACTCGTGAGGCAAACGACACCTTCGCTGGGCCGGACTCAATTTCTGCGCCTCGTCGCTGCTGTAAATGGACAGCGCTGTGAGGTCGAGCGTCGTGTAGTAGTCCTCCGGCGAGTTGTGGATGTGGCCGGCCACGTCCGCCACTTCGGTGGGCGCGTGCAGCAAGAACTGGGGACACGTGGACATTGCACTTACTTCTCTTTACACATACACTGAAGATTGAGATTTAGCCATTTAACTTTAATCTGTTGATATTTTAGAGACATCCACAGTATACTATTTTCTAATTACCAGTCTTCTTTCTGTTTCCTCTAAATGAAATAAGAGCAATTACTATAATTTTCCATAGAGAACTTTAAGTTTAGATTCAGTCAACCTTAGTAGAACCAAAAAATATGAATTAGTTTCCTAAAGCGGAAATAATAACATTTTAAAGGTATATGCATTATTGATTATTATAGGTAAGTTTCTAGAAACAATTATTATAATATTAATAGCTTGTATGGATGTGTAAGTATGTTAAGCCTGTATTCAGTGAATCATTATTGAAAGAAAATAATTTAAAAAGTACAGAACTTTCTTTGGAAGCTCCTAGTCCTTATTTTGACTGATATGCAAACATAAAGTCTTTAAAAAATAATAAAAGTCGCGCATTTAAACGTCACAATAACAACCTTTTGGGTTAGGTAAACAAATGGTTTTGTAATGTGACACGCAAACACGTGTCTCTATATGGCTTCAATCGGTAAAGCAAAATGTATTGGGAGAACAAATTATTTAATCGATAGTTCCAAACTTAAAACAGAATGCATACAATTAAATATTGGTATTTTATTTAATCAGTGCAAGATGATGATATATAATAATAATATCAAAAAACAATTTCGGATCACACGTTATAAAAAATGTGTCAACCCGGTACGTGTACTGGTATCGGCACAACATGTATATTGGTACGACAGACCTGCCTTTTTTAAATTAATTTTAATTATTTTGGAATATCATTAAAAGGGAAAATTTAATGAAAATCATAATTAATAAAAATAATGATAAAATTATTATTGATGACAACTAATGTCTCCATAGTAATTCATAATATTTTATAGCTTTTTGATTGTACATAACAATATAAGCACGTGAAATCACGTATTGTTATAATTATATTGTGTATAGGTCCATTTTAAAAACATTATTTTCATATTTTTTGCTCATGTAGTGATCATGTATCAACGTCAAGGATAAAAGTTAAATTTAAAAGTGAATTGGGAAGTACATATATGAAAGCATTTTTTATGATTGGTAAGAGTGACATTTGATGCATTGAGCTGTGTGGAGTATCAAAGAAAATTGAATTTCCAATTTCATTTTATTTTTAGAACTTGGTGACATTATGTAGCAAGAGTAAATCCTACAGAGTTTCATAACTGAAAGAAAAAAAAAATTAAAAAATGAATATTTTATATATAACTATATGAAGAAAAAATTTTGCTCCATCATTATGTATATATTTTTGTTACTTTTTTACTGTCAAAAAAAATTACTTGTTGCTACCATTGTAATCTAGGAGAGTAACTTTAAGTAGGACCAGAAAATTTGGTAATACTGTGGAGATGGATGTATAATTTTGATTCTATGTCTCGCTTAAATTCAAGAGGCATGCTGTCAAAACGTGATGAGATATAATATAAAAATCGCGCAGTATCATGGGAGTATTTCTTATAGCAATAATAAACCACTGCAAATGAATTTTACTTTAAAAAATAGGAATCTCATTTCGCTCTTTGTATTGATAACGATGATAATGTCACACAGCACATAATGGACAACTTGCATGAAGTTTTTTTATTTCAAAAATGAATAGAGGGTGACAAATTATGATACTCTGATTTTTTTTTCATTTTTTTTATTTATTTATTTTTTTTTATTCCAGGAACTATTTTTAAAAAATTATTAAATGTGCGATCACGCCTTCTGAAGGCAACAATTTAATGGACGTTTAAGCCTTATCCTTTTTATTAAGGATCCAGGGGGGCTAGCAGAACTTGCAGAACTTTTAATACTTTTTAAAAATAGTTTCAGGAAAAAAATATACATACATAAAAAAGCCATAGTAACATGATTTGGTACCCTCTACTTATTTTTGAAAATAACAACAATTATCATGCAAGTTGTCAATCCATTGTTGAAAATTTTACACTTACTAGTTTCCGTTTATAATTTTAAGATTAAGTACTAACCTATTTTTTTTTTCTGATCCAAAGCGTGAAGAAAAATAAAATCTAATTCGTAGAATTAAAGTTAATGTTTTTAAGTTGTGAATTACTTTGATTGATTTAACAATAACCCGAAATATATTTTCTTCAAAATATTTTTTTGTTTGGTTGATGAACTCGGTCATTTTATGACCATTTTATGGTCAATGTATAAAATGAATTCAAATTCATGCTATAATAAAATATTTTGAGGTAAACAAGTTCATTTTAAAAATTGATATCTGCAATCATACAAACGTTCTACTTTTCTGCTTCTATCGATCTCAGTCATTTTTTTTTATACAGTGTATAAGTTATGACATCATCGTTATAAATTCACTTGATAATATTTTGAATTCTATAAATTCAATATTAAAAATACCTGATATCCACTGTTTATGTTAGTAACTTGCAAGTAGACTTCTCCAGATAGAGGGTAGCATTGCATCACTTGAACTTCCGGTAAAAATTCCCATTTGCCTGCTTTCCAATAGCTGCAATCAAATTAATTCTTTAGTCCATCAAAGTCAAAAGAATAGTAAAAAATGGAACATGATTAAAATTTTAGTAGCTGGGGAGTTTGAAGGTAGAAAAAAAAATAATATGAGTGGATGTCGTGGATCAGGTGATTAGGGTGGGCAGAACGCACGGCAGGTAGGAGGCCAAAGCGGACGAGTAACGTACGAGTGTCGTGTCACAACATGTCAGTTGAGGGGACTATTAGGCTCTAGCGTGTATGGATTATATGGAGACAGCTTATTGCTCACAAAATAACCATCAGCCAGCAAGCTATAACCACCTATATACCTATAGCTAGATGTATTATAGGAGGGTAGAATAGAAGTCAGTCGGTTTGGTTTGGTTGGTTGGCGTGACGCAGAGTACATAACTTATAGGATGGTCATTGGAAATGAGTTTGTGTTATCTAACCTCAATATAATATACACATTATTAACGAATAATTTATAAAAGTCAAAATTTTCAAAACGTTGAATATAATTTTTTTTTATCATTTAATTTTTTTGTTTGTTACTTTTTGTTCATGGTTGCTTGATATAACCAATATTGTTTAATTTTATGGTCTGCACGTTTTAATAATTGGAAATAATGAGTTTTGAGACTTTCAATCAAATAACAGAAAATAATAATAAAAAAATAAGAATATTTTAAAGATGTGATTTAAAATAAGGGAAAAAAATGTAAATCTTAAGTGACTGCTTTTGCACATTTAATAAAACTCTTACTGCCAAGTTTTCTAGCCTAACGGGTATTTGGATGGATGTCAAGTTTGTCAGCGGTCCTCATACCTGATCTCATAATGCTATGTATTTATCCCATCATGGAATCGAGATTAGAATTTTAAAGAAGAAGGGGGCAGCAAGGCTACATCAGAAAATAAGATCAGGGGGGAAGGGTGACAAAATATTTTATTTATTTTCTAAAGTTCCAATATAATAATGCATGGGAATTATTACACTTCCTTCAACTACGTGCATCTGAAAATAAAATTGCGAGGGCTGACCCTTCACCAACATCCGGAATCTGATCCTAGAAAGATTTTTGTTTTTTTTACATAGTGTACACTCTATTGAAAAAATAAATTGTTCTATGTTTCAATACTGATCAAAATTTGAAAAGCAGCAGCCATTTTGTTTCTTACCCCGAATCTTCATGTGTTATACTTAATTTAGAGCACACACCTTACATAGAATTGCTGCATAGAAATTCACTTACATTTCAAAGCAGTCAATTCAATGATCTTTAAGTGTACACTGTTATACTGTACCTGAAAGAGTTGTAGGCGGAGTTGGGTGAGTTGAAGGCCCAGCAAATGCCCAGTTCCGTGACGGTCTTGACGGTGAACACTGGACTGTCCTCCAGCGAGCTGCTCACGTCAAACTTCAACTCCATTTTAATCTGAAAGTCGTAATGTCAAGTCATAACTTGTAGTTCATGTAAAATACATTTAAAATTTTGTTCGAAAAACTTACTTCGTCTATAAGTTGTAAATAGTCTTCCGGTTTAGGTAGTAAATCTTTAGG
The DNA here is from genome assembly GCA_949825025.1 of Siphlonurus alternatus. NCBI lineage: Eukaryota > Metazoa > Arthropoda > Insecta > Ephemeroptera > Siphlonuridae > Siphlonurus > Siphlonurus alternatus. Next base: position 31,798,833 of record OX463788.1, read on the forward strand.
CGCATCTAAATATTTCTTCAATTTGTGAAAATTGGAATACGTGGCATTTGATAAATCGGTTAGAAAATTTCGTAAAATCTGACGATCTTTTTCTCCCCTTGTCATTGCTAAGCTACGGAAATGAAAATTTTATTAAGAAATAAAAATGAGAGTCAAGTGCAGTTAAAGATGATGAGAGTGGGGCGTTAATTACATCGTTAAAAGATTTTATAGTCACGATACCACTGGCAAGAGAAGAAGCTCATTGAATGTTGGATTATGGTCGTGTAAGGAACTCCAATGAATTGGATAAAGTTAAAATCAGAAAGTAAACTTACATGCTCAGAATGAATTTAAAATTAATATATATTATAATTACTACAATTAGTCTATTAAAATAAAATAATTTGCATTTAAATTAATAACAAAAATAAATATAAAAATCCATTATTTGTTAAATTAAATCATTTTTGTCATTTTAACATATTTACTTTTAACTGTTATATCAAAGCAGTGATGACCCAATACTGATGACCCTGCATTGATCAGGTATATATGTGGGGGGGGGTGAGGGACATCACACATAATTATGCCATGAGTTGACCACTCGGGCGGGGGATGGGTTGGGGGTGAACTCACATCTGCACTGCGTGGGTCAGGGCCTTCTGTTCGACACGAATGTGCGGACACATGGTACCAGCAGGAACGGACGTGTTCCATTCCTTATAATCACGCTCCATGGAGATGACGGTGGGGTTTTCCTGGTAGCGACGCCAAGTGGAGAACGACACCGAAAGCGCGCAGCCCAGCGCTGCCATCAGGAACAGCACCCACACCGCGCTGAATGAAATATTAGAGCAAACATTGGTCCCTACTGCGTGCTGTAGCGTGAGGTCCTCACATTGAGATAATAATTATACCATTTTATTACTATAACAGTACCAGAACTTCCTGTCTTTACTATTTTATAGTAAAGCACCGTCCAGAATTGTTTCGGAAACAGATTGGAAATTAAAGCTCTCGACCAATCAGAAAATTCAAAATTTCCGATTACTTGAATTTTCCATGTAAACGGATTTGTTTTAATTTTCTGATTGTTTGAGAGCTTTTCTGTTTCTGATTCCCGTCAGTTATGAAAAATGCTTAAGATTTTGCATTTTCACGATAAATTTGAGTTATAATTTATAATATAAAGAAAATTGAGAATAAATACAGAATGAAATTATAATTTTGAACGTATAGTGTAACATAAATTTACCCGAAACAAAACCTCAAAAATAAAGTTAACTAACAAATATGAACACGTGCTTTCAGCATTACATTATGTGTTTAGAAAATTTAGTAAGTTGCACTGTTAGTGTCTTTAGCATTGAAGATTACTTTCTTAATTAGGATATAAATAGAATCATCAAATAAATAATTAATATGATACATGCATGCTTATTGTTTCATCGCATTTTTTTCTGCTTTTTGTATTCCCTAAAAATATTATTAACATATTTAATTATCAAACATCACCTCTGGACAGCACGAACTTTACTCCTGGCCTCACCTGCTAGAGCTGCAGCTCCGACAGACAGAGAGATGCACATTTGAAATTTTGGGTGAGGTAAGAAGAGCACTCTATAGGCCTGTTCGTAAACCCTGCTCGGTGTACACTTTCTACACCTAATCGACCTTATATCCCATGTACATAAGGTCGATTGGGTGCAGAAAGTGTACACCGAGCAGGGTTTACGAACAGAGGCCTTTGGTTCACCACGCCACCATAGACTGTGGGAACGCCTACAAACAAAGCAGGAGTAAAGTTCGTGTTGTCCAGAGGTGTACATATTATAATGAGGTATAGGAGGTAGACGTGTAATAGCGTATGGCAGCAGCTATTTCATTATTACTCGGTAAATGCATATGATCATATTTGTGAGGTGGCGAAACTCATGTAAATGTGGGAGACGCATGGCACATCCCTCTTTTTTCTTGACACCTATAAAATGTTAATATTTATATATTAAAAATATTTTTTACTGCATTTTTTTGTAAAGTGCTCAACAAAACAATCGTATAATAATTAATAATCATTAATATTATTATATTGAGAAAAATACATTAAAAGAAAAAATGACGTCATCTTCAACTTTTCATAACTCCACTATTAATCAATATAAGAAAGTGTTCGAATGGTTATTTTTCTGGCACTAAAAACATACTAAAAACACACTAAAAATACATTGGTCACGTAATTAACGTTTGATTAAAAGTTTATATCTTTTTTTTTATGAAGTATTCTAACGGGAAAAAAAACATAAAATTGTAGGCGTCTATACGATTAAGTACTTACTGTTCAATAGGATGGCGATCTTTGTGGGTGAAATGTTTGACTCCATGAATGCTTGTTAGATTTGCAAAATCATATAGAGTATCAGCACAAGTTTTCACAAGAGCTTTCAAATAATATACGATACTCTTTGGTTTATCTCGGTGTTTCGTTTGAGATCTAATGTGTAGTGAGGGTCCCGCGAAGACTCCGCGAGATGGCACCAACTCGTGTAGGTACATGTCGGCCCTGAAACACCGTACTGCATGTATGCAAGTACCAAGCCATAACCTACATGACGGCAATTGCGTCGCTGTGACTGCACAAAAGGTGCATGCTGCAATGTTAATGCATAATTAAAGCAATTTATGAATAATTTATATTATGGTTCATGCATGCAACCAAGGTAAAAAAAAAAAAAATCAAACGACAAAGTCAATCAATATTTATTTTTAGTGCTTTATTAATAAATCGATTTGGACGAATCATGTGTTTATTATTGTCATTACATTTTACACATATTATTCTACTAGATAGGAATTAATATTTTTTTACTAAACACTTACACTCCAATAATTAATTAGGAATGTAAACTTTGGCAATATATAGCTTCACTATTTTCTAAATTTGTACTTCAGTGTAATTTATTTCAAATTGAGATATTCTTTGTCCCAATTAAAACTAAAAATAATGAGCTAGTTCTGTCAATATATATATTTTTTTCTTATTAATTTGTTGAAAGGAATATTTTTTTTATTTTAACATGTTTCTAGTCATGAGAAAAGAAATTAAAATTCACACATCATATCTTGAAACTATCATCTTTTAACAAACTGATGATGACGTCACGAGCATTAATTGAAACTTTTTTTATATTGTTATAAAATATTTGTTTTAAAGAATAAAAAACAACCTTGTATTTTGCTTTTTTAATTAATATAATCTTAAAAAGTCAATGTACATTGTCATTTTTACTTACAAAATGTAACTAAATTTCTGTATAACCTACATCTTGTTTTATTGGTAATTGTTCAGTTCTGGTTAGAGAAGTATATAATATATACATGATAATATATAAGATCTAGTGCATAAAAAAGTATATCAGTGTAGGCATAAGGTTTATGAACACACCAAATAATCCTTATATCATTGTATATAATGTACCTAACTGTAAAATTACAATTATTTTTTATTATTTTTATTAATTTTAATTGGAAAACAAATTATTGCTTAATATATTTAATGCAATGTACTTATTTTAAAAACAAACATAAATGGGCAAAAAATTGAATAACATCGTATTTCAATTTACATATTTAATAGTATTTTCCTGGTATCATAACAACTAAATTGTGATACTTTTAGTTTCCACACGTCAATCAATATTTATCAATCATTAATCATTATTTTCATTACACTGAATTGAATAACAATTACATATTACTTTATCATATTGTCGGAGGGAAAAACTAATATATTGTAAATATAGAAACTATAATATGAAATATACTTGAACTGTATGAAATTATATTTATTTAACTGTTATTCTTACAAATAAATAATTATTAAATAATATTAAATACTAAATAAAGTATGACTATACCTTCTACCATAACAAAAAAGTTCATAAATTTGATTTAAAGAATATGTTTAAGTCCAGTCGAGGCTTCAGCACCACGTTTTCATTTAGTAGTTCAATGCATGCAAATTAAGTTAGTTGGGACGCATCACGGAGCCCCAGAAGAGTGGTAAACCAGAAAGATGATGGCGCATTACAAACACGAAGGGCCGGTCTGCACGGAAGAGACGCTGCGAGCCATCCCGAGAAATAAAAGCCGCTGTGGCCGCGGCAGCCTCCGTCCCGGTCTCCGTGAATTCGAGGGTGACTCGATGACGCACCTGCTCCACGTACACAGGAGGGCTCTCAAAGTTGTCAGGCTTGGTCTGCACAGAAACAAAACAATATCACATTCCGGAACTTAAATTTATGTTTTTTTAAGTTCCAGCATAACATAATCAGTTTATTGGAAAAATACGTATATCACAGTACTATATGCTTGTGTTGTTATTTGTGTTTTCGTGAACTTGAAAATTTGATTGGTATTATTACTGTTGACTGAACAGTAACAATGGCAAAATTTACTGTAAAAATTAATGTGATTTCTTTACTTTTAATTTACATTTTTTTAAGTAGCAAGTTAATGTAAATAACATTTTTGACAAGGTGTAATTTTTTTATTTCTTTATTAAACATTTCTTACTGCCCTACATTAAGTTTACTATCAAATTAACATGCCACTGTAATTTTCTGAAACAACGCATTTTATGTATACCTCGGTGTCTGAACATATTGCCTGCTCTTGTTTTGATGCTGTCTATGGAGGTACGATTAACTCCTTGTCTAGATGATATACTATTATATTCTTTTATCTAAGTTGCTGTATTTTTTTTAAACATGGCCAAGTCAGACATTTTTATTTAAATGAAGTATACCTGTATCATGCCGGAAAGGTTTGCATGCTGGGGGCTGAAAAGTGTGCGCAGTCCGAGTTTGCGCAGTGCAGGTACCAAGGGCAGCGCGGAGTCGAGGCGTAGACGCGGCAAGGTTACGATGACTGATCGGACCGTGGCAGCGGCCACCAGGCCATCCAGAGCTTCGGGGTGCTCACCCAGCCGCTCCATCAGGGATATCACTGCCTCTGGACCCTCTTCGTCTGGTAGCAATAGGTATGTGGTGACCTGTGACCATCAAGGACCTCGAGTTAGACAACGTGTACTTATATTCCTGTGTTTGCTCCATTTCTTACAAAAACTGCCATGGAAAGCATTTTAGAAAAGTGAAGAGACAAATTTAATTTAATGTATGAAAATTAACAACAAAAAAATGGTTAAACTATATATTTAATTATTTTTGTTATTGTTTTACGTCATAATATGTGTTACATTTATTAATGTTTACCATTTCTTACAATCTTAAAAGAATCAAATTTTCAAAACTATCATTTCATATTTCTTGGACGACTGTTATACGTATGAATAGATAGACATATTATTTTCAGTAACGACTTGAGCTGACCTGTTCCAATGGATTGGTGAAATTGTAAGGAAGTCCGACGAGGGCGCAGCGAAGTTCCGCACTTTTCACGTAAGGCACATCAATCGAGTTGACCATCATTGACACGGGTACGCTCTCACTGGGTGAAACCTTAAAGGGACGTACCAAGGTACCCTCTTCGGGGAAGGGATAGAGCCAAATGCCCCGGAAGTAGAGGGCACTGGCCAAGATGAGACGTGTGTGAGAAGCGGGAGGCTCCGTCAATAACTCGTTAATCTTGCCTCCCGTGCGGTGAGATACCCACCTGTGAATCACCACGTAAATTATTTTAAAAATATAAAAATTAAGCTACAACTAAACAAAAACTTCTCATATAGTTCTGATATAATTATAAATGATTATATGTAATGTACAGTTGTCGCCTCAGAAAATTTTTCTTCTTCAGCCTTGTTAATCACAATGATTTATATACTTACGGGGTATGGTGATTAATAAGACCGCAGAAGAGCACTTTCCAGAGGCGAGGAGTGTACATTGAGAAATCGCTATCGTTAAAATTATAATGTATTAAACCTTTAAGTCTATGTTCACTATACTTAATTATGATTGACGCTAAGGTTCTGTACTGTATATATTATACATTCAATGCAATTTTTAACATTTTCATTTCACGATATATTGTGAGAACTTATTGCATGGGTTATACACACAATGGGGAATTCTCCTACATTTATTTTAATTTTTTTTTTCAGATGCTCTATGTCTTAAAATTAAATGTCCCAAAACAAAAAAGTTTCAATTTTCAAAATTGGAGACAAGGGAATTTTTTAAAAATCTTCCTTCTTTTGAATTTAGCGCCAAAACGTGACGTAGAAACTGCCTAGCAGGCGAAATTTTCCTGCAATAAATTTATATTTTCGATTATCACTCTTAAAGTAAACTGATATTAGAGACAAATATATTGATACTAGGGTAGAAAAACCCGCTGATTTCGATCGTGTTACTAAAATTTATAGCCAATCACTACTTGACGCTCAAACTATGATATCAGACAGTTGTTGTGTGTTAACTAGGGAGTTTCTACGTCACAATTTTCAGGTTTGCGCGCGGGTTGCATACTTTGCCCCTATTCTAATAATCCCTTCAGAGTCTCCAAATTTGAGTTAAAAAAGTTGAAACTTAAGTCAAACTTATTGTTAATATGTACCTTATCATAATATAGTAGTTAAATTAAAATTTGAGTTGTAAGAGAATTCCCCATTCATGAGCTGGTAATGAATGATCAATTAATATGTATTTATTTTAATGGTTATCAAATGAATTTATAAGTAAAATAACATTTATTTATTCAATACATAATGTATTATATTATATAAGCATTAATTAGCAAAATTTTCTAAAATTTGTTATTATTATTTCCAATTGTTCTCATATAAAACAAGTTTTTTTAATTAGCATGAATTTAGATTACAAACATTTAAAAATAAAATCACTCATAATTTTAAACATATATGGGAAAAGTTATTGTAATATAATTTTTTGTGTGGTAATTTGCAGTCCTATAAGTAGACAAACAGATTTTCTGCTCATATATATTATATATGAATCATATTATTCGTTCTATTGTGTAAGTTTGTTCATTGTAATTTTGCTTTGGCCATGAGTGTGTGCCAGAGGATGAGTGACAGCCATGACAGTGACATAACAAGCCCATGTGATGCGGCACAAAGTTAAATACGTCCATTTTAAGGAAGTTATAAAATTGAATTATTTGCACAATCTTTACTTTCGAATTTATTTATTAGAAACTCTTAATATCATCGAATATTAATAAGATTAGTGCTGTTAAATCTTAGCAATATCATTTTAACCGGTTAAATTATGTCACGTAACATTACATATTATAAAAACAGAAGCTCTAGTTGATAATTTAATATTCGGTTACTTTTTGTAATCCTATTATATAATTTAAAAAAAAAATAATCAGAATAAAGGGAATCATTATTAATATTTATTTTATTCGTTAAGTTTGCTTAAAGAAGAGTGTGGAATTTAAAAAAAAATAATGAAATAAAAACAATTTTAACGTGTCAATGCAAACGTTTAGAAATTTTAATAACCATGTAGGTGTTTCCGTTGACAATCTCTGAGTATAGCTCAAGCAGGCCCATCGACTTTAAGAATTATGGGGAGAATTAAACTCTTGTACTAAATAATGGAGGACAATCTTATGGAAATCTGGTACTCTGATTATGTACATGTGGTGATTACTTGCTATAATTATGTAATTTACCCCAGCTAGAACCAATTTTTAGGAATCCAACTTCTTTATGCTCACACCACCCTGACTCACCGGTTGATAAAGAGCTGAGCGGCGTTCGGCTGCTGCTCGAAATCAAGTGGGAACACCTCGCTGTGGTAGGCCGTCCTGCTGAGCTGCAGGAAGCGCGTGGTCAGCTCCAGGTCGCGCTGCACGAACACCGCCTTACCCACGAGTGCTTGGCCGGGACTCGAGTTGATGCGGCCAGACCCCAAAGTACCTGCGCATCGAACCTTCAGACAAGACCACACTATGGAGTATCGACCTCAATTTTTTTTATTACAGAAATAGATAGAGGGTGCAAAGTTATGCTACCCTGATTTTTTCAGATTTTTTAGAGCCCGGGAACTATTTTTAAAAAATTATAGAAAGTTCTCTTTGTGACGTCACGAGACGCCGCGCCGCTTCTTAAGAAAAAGATAGGACTTGCCGCCGCGTGACGTCACAAAAAGGACTTTCAATATTTTTTTAAAAATACTTCCCGGGCTCTAAACAATCGAAAAAAAATCATGGTAGCATAACTTTTTACCCTCTATCCATTTCTGCAATAAAAAAATGAGGTCCATTATACAGAATGGCAAACGCAGGAGAGCATTAAAAAAAAGTTAAAAAAAAATCAATGTTTGTAATTATTTTGAAAAATTATTCTGAGCCTTCTCGGCTAAAAAGTTTTTCTGAACGTCCTTCATGATAATTTTTAATTCAAAATGACTTAGATAAGTAAACGTAAACTGTCACGAATTACTCAATTACTTTAAAGTCATATAGTAAATTTTAAATTGTATATATTTAGAGGTTGAAGTTCAGATTTGTTATTGGCAAGGTAAGACTCGTTACGAGTAGGGAGCATTGTGACTCACTGGAAGCTGGTCGCTGGAGAAACTGGTCTAGAAGCCGCCCAAAGTGCATGTGGATATCCGTGGAGGTAGGCCGGTGTGACAAGCCCAGTGCAGACGCCACCTCGTCGTGCGTCCGTCCTCCTGCTCCCAGCAGCACCAGCGCCAGCACTGAGGCCACGGAGAGAGGAGAGAACACGACGGTTCGGGAAATACCCTGAGTTCCGAGCCCCTCGCGAATCGCAAGGTCCAGCTGTAAGTGCATGAAGGTCAACAAGTATAAAGTTCAGTGATTTATATTTTTGGGGTGTTATACTGATTAAAATAAGAATCAAAGCGTCTTTAATTATATACAACAATATACAGTTCAATAAATTTAATTATAATATACAAGAAAAAATATAAAATATTATATATATTTTTTATTTACTGTTTAACACATTATTTTTCTCGACTTGCGATAATTTCAAACTACTATCCACAATATACCATGTTAAAAACATTGTATGATGAAAGAATCCTTGTTGATGATTCATAATTATAGTTCTGAAAGCACTATTTTAGGAATAGAAATAGTAAAATATTTATTTTATTATAAAATAAATTTGTATTAATTAACGCACCTTGATTGCAAACAATTGAATGCCCCTCGCAATGTTAATGTCTGCTGGTTCGGTATCATTGTTGTCAAACACGATGTGATCATTGCCAGAACGGTTGGATGTGTATAAGTGCCTCGTTGTCTTGCTGCTGGTATCATGGGTGGTGGTCAGCATGCCGGGGAACCATAAGTTCGAGTTGGAGGCGAGTGTCGTGTTGAGCGCTGCAATGCAAAGCGCCATCATCCACACCACCAGGCCTACACGGGCCTGCAAAATTAGAATCAGGTGAAAGGTTGGCGTATAATTGACTAATAATGTATTCTTCTCTGAACGAAAACCAGGTCGAGGCTATGGAAAAAACAAAAAACATGCAGGTTAAAATATATATTATGTTTATACATTTTTTTGTTATTTACTGAATGTTTCATGTATAGAGTACTTAAATATAATTTTTTTATGTATTAATTCACTGGACTATAAAGTCATAAGAAAGGAAATCTTCACTTATTTTTAACGCAGGAGGAGACGTGATAACTGAAAACTTCTAATACTGAAGGCAGTACTGACAATTCCACAATAATTTCAACAGATTTTATGGGAGAATTACACTAATAACGAAAAAGCACTAATTTTTTTTAAACATTTAATATGACTGGCCCTACTTGAGCTTGACCGCGCGATAGAAGACGATATTTATACATATATTTCATTTGCAGTTTTTAGCAGTTCACTTTCGAAATAAACTTAACACTATAATTGGTTACATCCAAAACAAGAACCGCGGGCCATGACCTAACAAATCCATTCCGAATGATTCCGTGTGAACTGTGACTGATAAAATATTATGAATAAAACCAGTTTTCGTGTCGGGTGTTAATTATGTCCGCGAAGTGACGTTAAGTGTTAGGAATGTGTCAAGCCTAGGATACACGAAAAACCAATGCTCATTCAATTTCCTAGCTATTGCTTAATACTATACGTTTGTGACTCGTGAAGCGTACCTGTAACCCTGAGTGACAACTTACGCAGTAATACAAAGGAAAACACGGCGTATATATTATTATATTTTGTTAACAGTAATATACAGTTACATAATATTAATCTAAAATTGTGTATCTTAAAAAAAATACTAAATAAATTAAGCCTTTTGGATCTCAATAATATAAAGGTTATTATATATACTTATGGTAATACTAATACAAATTAATTTTGTTAATTTCTCTAACAGAGAGAAAAAAAAAAGTGCTTTCAATTTCGATAGCCGGAAAGAGGATATGTATTGTTTGTTTGTTTTTAAATGCCGGAAATTCCCACTCTATATAGCGCTGTAGCGAATATTTGCAATGCGGTAATGCGAGACGAGAGTGGAGAGGGCATTGAGCACACAAACACACCTCCATGTGACGTCATATTGGTGCGTCATTGTGATCTCCATTCCTCGAACACAAACTTCACTATAGGTTATTTAAATTTTTGAGCTTATGTAATAATACTTAAAAAATGCTAATTGATCATAATATTTAAGTAAAAAATTAACATTTTATTTAAAATTAAATTTCGTTGATGCTAAATAGAAAAAAAATCATTATGTTACATTATATGTTGTTGTGAACGAAAGTGAGGGTGGAAACCGAGTTGTTTTTCAGAGCAGCATGTTACATTTTAGAAATGTAGATCCCTGCTGCTTCCCTCCACTTAGATGGTGTCGTGCTGCAAGGCAAGGATCTACTGTGTTGACGGTGCGTGTAGCCGATGGCCGCTCGCGAGACCAGCTGTGCCGCTCACCGCTTGTGGCGTGCAGTCCGTTCGTGTGCACCCTCTTATAATATTATACTGATCGTACTGTCCGTCCAGCTGCTAGGAATATTGTCATCGAGGGGGTGGAGTAAAAACACGACCATTCAAATTATACATAATGCTACCTTGTTAAATCGAGTCGACTCAATTAACAAAAAAGTTTTTCTCATATTTATAAATATTTTATGTAACGTTTGAGAATAATTTTTGGGGTGTCTTTGATAAATTTCAAGTGATACAGTTAGAGATATTTTTTTTCAATCGATTATTATGTAAATTGATTTATATTTTAATACGAGCGTGCTAAATGTTGCCTATTCCACTTCATGATTGTATTATTATACTCATATTAACATAACTCGTAAGGAACAACTAATGAATGTAAAATACAAACAAAAATAAAATAAATTTGAATGGTCATTCATTCATGAAGTAATCAAACGATTCCATGATGACATCACCAATCCTTTGTCCTCCCATTTACTTACAAAAAAAGATTGGGTGCACGTAAGATCCTATACGGAGCCATTTTTCGATCGCTTATTGTTAACCCTCTAAATAAGTTATGTTTGCAAATTTAAAATTACGTATTGGCACTAACCTTTTACGTTTGCTGCTATAAAAATTTTATTATTTGCCTTGGGTCAGTTTAATTAAAGAGCATCTAAAGAATTTCGCGGTAGTAGTGTTTTGACTTCGAGCCGAAAAAACGTGCGCAGAAGGGTTGCGCGCCAATGCGCGGTGGTTGTAGCAGGAGTCAAAATTAGCAAACGAACATGGCGACTATATAATTTTTCTGATGGATACTTACCATTTATTCTCACTGATATTATTGTTTTATTGTAAGAGTCTGCATCTATAAATATGTTGCTGTTTTCTTTTAATTTTTTTTTTTTTTTTTTTTTTTTACAAGGATACACCCCTAAGAGCTTACAGCTCGCGGCGGGGTACTGGGTAGGGATAAGGTAGGGAACGGATAGTGGCCACGGCCTGCATGTTTACGCGTCCCAGCATTTGCTGAGGTGAGACTGAGGGAACCGTGGAAAACCTCAGTCAGGACGGACACCTCTACTTTTTCTCAATGGACCAAAGCGATGTCCAAAGCCTGGGGAACCACACACAAGTGCATTACTGCACTGGGTGGAAAGCGAGACGAATTTACCCCAGGGAGGGAGCAGCGTATTTTTTACTTGAAACGGTCACCCATCCAAGTACTAACCACGCTCGACGTAGCCTGACTTCGGTGATCTAACGAGAACCGGTCAATGCACTGCGCCACGCTCGAAAGTTATTAAAGTTATTAAAAAATATCGTCTCGTAATGACAATTAATTACAGAATATGATCAAGTTGTTTAATTAAGTGGGCAACTTGAATCATGAAGATGGAGGAAGCAAACATTGCATGTCAATTGCTGCCACCTCGTTAACAATATTAGTTAATATAATATTGTTCAGCAGATATTTTATCTCCCTACTATTTTATGGTTGCTGGTGATAAAAGATTTTGACGTATTTTCTTATTTTCCTGCTTTTCTCGCTATAGATGCTATTTATTCATTTTTATTTCTTTTTTTTCTCTTTTTTGTTACAAATATAAAATAACTTATGAAAAGAGTCGTAATTTTTTATAGCTCATTGTCCATATAACCTTATTTTTGTATCACGATGTCATTTCAGAATTTTGCAATGTTTATATATATATATTTTTATGTGCATAATAATATATATATTTATAAAATATAACAATAATAAAAGTATTTTTAATGATAATGATCGATATATTTTGATTTTATCAATAAAAGTGTTTGTATTGTCTTGAATGGAATATTCATGAGGTGCTAGCTGGGCTGACGAATTAGCACAAGGTCTCCAAGTAATGTCAAGTGCTGGTAAATTGTCTGTCTCCTTCTGCTTCCTCGAAAACCGAAGTCGTTACATAATTTAACAGCACGTATGAACATCAGCGCTAAGAGGACAAATTTAGAATTACTGTATCAAAAATTTTGCACTTCATTTCATTTTTATTATTGAAGTTATTGAAATATTTTAAAATTCAAAAAAATCAATACTAAAATAATTTCAAATAATATAGGGAGAAAATACTAAATTGATACTTTGTAAAAAAATAAGTACGGAATGTTTTGATGCTATCTAGCAATTAAATTACTACTGAGATATAATCAATTATTTATACAAGTACTCAAATTGATCATACAACGGTCCACGGCCTTGAATGTAGCATAGTACAAGCTTCATATTAAGTTATTAAAGTAGCTGATGTTGGGATATACCTCATTGAGAGAAAGATTAAATTTTTACCATTATAGTCTCGCGGTTTGCTTTAGCTAGTTCGCCGTCATGAGCCTCCCGAGAGCTAGGTGCGTGCAAGCACCGACATTCAGTCAGACGGCCTTCGCGAGCCGCACGCACGCCCGCGCGTTGTGTTTATCTGAGGTGTACGTTTAGCAAAGGGCAACCAGCATGTTGCGCATGTGACAATACTGCTGACATAGCACTTAAAGCTCGATCCTCACACCCAACCAACGTTCTTGGCACTCGCTACAGTAAAAGCACGTGCAAAGGACGTTTTCTGGCATCAGGGAATCATATAACAATCACAAGGAAATACAATAATAAAAAAAATCCTTCTTATAGTTTGTGAATAATACAACTTGAATCATAAATATCATGATGGATAATGATAAAGCATGAGAAGAATACATAATGAAAATAATTATTTATGATTTTTAATTCAATACTAGATACAAATAATTGTAAATTATTTGAGAATCTATCGCAAATACTAAATTAATTGACAATAACGACTATATTACTGTAAATTACTTGTATTATATGGTACTGTATTCTGATGGTTAAATTAATTATTATCCTATTAATAATATTGTCATTAATGCATTAAGACCTTGAGCACAATTGTATTTTAGGCAAACATTTTGTAAGAGGCAGTTTGGTACAGATTGCTTGTTAATTTCATACCTCTGCAGAGCTTTAGGCACTCACCTGCATTCTTGTAGTGCAGTGGCGAACACACTAGCAAGTGTGAGGCCAGGCAGACAGGCAAAGCAGGCGGTCAGGTGCTGTGTACACACAGTGCTCTGTAACAGCGAAAGCTACTAGTACTAAGCTCGCTCTCTCGCGGAGTGACAAAGAAATTATAGAACGGGTTATATTATGCGTGTCGCTTGAGTTCCCCACCTTTCTCCCTGCCATAAACTCCCCTCACCTCACTCTTAATATTCGCTCTCACTCTCACTCATATTCGCGGGAAATTAATTCTGTGCTGCATTATTTTTAATATACCAAAAATATATTTAAATAATGCGTATACTGTTGAAATACGCAGCAATGAGCTTTGTTTTTTTGTACTGTCTTGAATAATAATTTATAATTAAGAAAGAGATTTATGTTTGTAAATAACTTGCTCTTAATTACTCAACTTTAACATACAAAATGTATGGGGATTAGGAAATATTTGAAAACCTTATTTTTTTTTCTATCGTTCAATAAGTCGTCGAACTGAAATATTATTGATAGTATATGTGATAAATATTTTATATTTTTTATTTTATTAATAAAATTTCTTGATTTTTTTTAAATAATGGTAATAATATTTAAAAGTTTATTGTGCAAAAGAACATAATGAAGTTTAATATCTTTATAACAGTGTTCAAAAGATGTCTAAAAAAAGGGAGCTTCCATTCACTAAGTGTTCAGTTATTCAAAAATAGAGTATAATTTATCAGATATTTTAAACAAAATAAATTACTTTGCCAAACAATACGTTAATGAATTAATAACATAAAAACAATGCAAGTGTTAATGTTAGTAAAATGAGCATTTCAGCTTTCAGTCTTCCACACTGCTATAGTACGGTTCCTTAGCAGCCAAAAGTGGCAAAACCGTGCATTTTGTGATAAAAGCATGAAACTTTCAGGGATGCTTAATTAGGTCATACGAACCTTAAAACCAATTAGCGGCCAAAGATTTTCGCCCCCCTTTGACCCCTGCTGACATTTCAAAATGGCGGCTCTGGAGAACCAGAAATTATTTTTTTCTGGTCAACCAAAGATCAGGACTGAAATTTTTTTCACACAAAAGATGCTTGCAATAATTGTCAGAGTGTCCCTGATTTTTTTCAAAATGCTGTGTTGCCAAATAGAGTACCAGCGTTGCCAAATATGCCAAAAATCTGCATATTACGAACTGTTAATAGCATATGGCGTAAAACCCATGCAATGTGAGGTGGGAGACTGAAACCAAAGAATTAATATCTAGATATTAATTCTTTGCTGAAACTTTAAAAACATGACAAACTTATAAAAATGAGAAACATTATTTAAATCTTTATTAAAAAAATAGTCTCCTTTCAAAAATGTGTAACCCAAATTTCTTGTAATTGATTTTTTTCAGACAAATAATTCAATGTCACCTACATTTATAAAAAGAAGTTAATCCTCCATAATATGTCATTTAAATAGAGGGGGCTCGATTGACGAAGGAATTTATTCAGGTTTCTCACTAACCACGTTTAGTGTCATGCATTGAATACGACGCGCTAAACGCGGTTAGTGAGAAACGTGGATAACTTTCTGGATAACTCTTTCGCTCCAATATATGGCATGCAATATTAATGGGTGCGATTCACAAAGCAGTTAGCGAGGTTTCTAGCCACGTTTAGCTTAACCACGTTTAGCTTAACCACGTTTAACTAGGGTCTAGGGTGGTTTAACACGTAAAACAGATATAGTTAAACGTGGTTAGAAACCTGGCTAACTGCTTCGTGAATCGCGCCCATTAATGTATTATTATTATTAAAGGCCTCCACTGTACAAAATTTACAGTTCAAAATTCATATACATGATGGGCGCGATCGCAAAGGAAATAATTTTACCAAAGAGTATAAATATTTTAACATGCATGGTTAATTATTATCTTTGCATTTAAATTTTAGTCGAAACTACGCTCAGAGTTTTTTTTTTTTGTTTGAATCATTGAATTCTGAGCACAATTTAAAAATGGAAATACAAACAGGAAATACATAAACACACTTCCGGCTCATTCCAATAGTAATACCAAATCAATATCATCAAATCTGTACTGTGATCATATAAAATACAAGATCCTATATATTTTTTTAAAAATTGTTTTAGATATAAAAACAAAACAATTATAATAAATTCCCTAATACAGTAATACATATAAAATTATATAGAAATATTATTATATAAAATAATATAATTATGTAACCTTGTATTCATAATTTACTCGCAACTCCCAGTAGCAAATCAAATTTATAACAAAATCATTTGTAATATGATAAATTATTCACTATTTGAATCTTATAGTTTTTTGGACACTAACTTTTTTTTTCAAATCTGTGTTATCAAATTGATATCACCTATATCATGTTTTTTAACATGAGAACATTTCTCACATAAAATTAAAATCCGAATTGTCAATGCTCAAAACAAACATCATATCGCAGCAATAATTTTGATTATTGTAACTCCCAAGTACAGTCAATCATTATGTGGAGTTAATATTCGATCGTATTCATAATATTATATCATTTATATTATATGTAACATTCACTACGTGTGCATGACGGTGTTTAATACGTATCCGTTGATGACTGATAATATTATTCTTATGAGACGTCGTCAATTAATCCGTCATGTGAACGTAGTGATAGTTTGAATTTCTTATTGTTCGAGATTGCAAGCCACTTAGATACTTTTTATAATTGTTTATTACTTATTTTAATAAAGTTCTGGAGGTATAGCAAACTATGTGCCTCAGGTTAATTTAAAGAATTGTTAGATTTGTATGATATATTGAGTGATTGAGTGTAATAAGCATGGCGTAGTGCTTTGACTGTTCTCGCAAGTCAAGCAATGTTGAGAGTGCAGGATACTACTTGGATGGTTGACCGTTTCAAGTTTCGTTGCTCCCTCTCCGGTGGGGTAAACTAATCTTGCTTTCTTCTAGTACAGTTATATATTGCACTTATTAGTGCACTTATTTGTGGTTTTGGTCATAACTTTGATCAATGGTAAGCATCCACCAGAAAACTTAGTCGACATATTGTAACTAAACGATGTTCGTTTGCTAATTTTGACTCTTGCTACAACCACCGCGCACCCTTCTGCGCGCGTTTTTTGGCTCGAAGTCAAAATACTACTACCGCGAAATTCTTTAGATAATTAAACTGACCCGAGGCAAATAATAAAATTTTTACTGCAGCAAACGTAAGGAAAAGGTTAGTGCCAATACGTAATTTTAAATTTGCAAACATAACTTATTTAGAGGCTTAACAATTTACGATCGAAAAATTGCTCTGTATAGGATCTTACGTGCACCCAATCTTTTTTTGTAAGTAAATGGGAGGTCAAAGGGTTGGTGACGTCTAGATGGATACTCACCATTGATAAAAAGTAGAGGTGTCCGTCATGGCCGAGGTTTTCTAAGCTGCCTCGGTCACACCACAGAGAATGTTAGGATGCGTATAGGCCGTGACCTGGACCTGCGAGGCCACCATCCATCTTTTCCCTCTGTTAAATCTACTGAGTACCTAGCCTCGAGTTTCAAACTCCCTGTAAAAAAAATATACATAACTAATTTATTGTACCTGCCAATAAAACATATTTTTGCGGGACAAGAAAGCTATGAAAAAGCAGACGGAAAAAAAATCCACCCCTATTCTCTTCTCGTTTGTTGTTTTGACCAATCAGTAGTCGATTCTAGGGGGAGGGGCGAAGGGGTGGGAAGGGCGGAGGAGGGACACTGTCCCCTCTTTCCTAAAAACGGACGTAAAAATTACCCATCCCACCACCCCTATGGAATAATTTTCACTAGAGCAGAGAAAATTGCCCTCTGAATTATACACATAAAGAAATTAATTTATGACTATGATCACAGGTATAGAGAAAACAAAAATGCAAATATTATATTCTCAGTATTTCAGATAATTTGTTGATGGAATATTTTCTACGTATGCTACGTATCATCACTCGATGATTTTTCTCAGAGTTGCAATTACGGAGTCTTATTATTAAATTTCTATAGTTAACAACTGTGACAATTGTGAGTTTAATATAAATATTTTTTAAAACAAACGTTCTTGGTATTCTAACAAATTGCTGCTGCAGTCAAAACTTTATTTGAAATAATAATGTAAGAAATTTAGTGTGTTCAGTTCTTAGATTTTTCTACGTCTGTAGACATTTATTTATCTTCTAATTTGTTTTGTTTGTCAAGGCCATACTTTTGACCATTTTATAATTTGTATGAAATATTTAATATATTAAACATGTGGAAAAAGCAGTAAATTTTTAATGTATAGTAAATTATATTATTTTTATTAAAAGTTACTAAAAATATTTTTTTACGTTAAAAAAAGTTACATTTTTATTTACTTTTTTATTAAACTATAACATTTAAGTCTTTTTCACAAATTATACATATTTTTTTTTTTATAAATGTCATATTTTTCTATGCCGAAGACTTCAGATTAAGCTATTTGGAAAGTAGTTGGAAAATGCATTAAAATATGATTATACATTATCATGAAAAAACAAAATGACATAAAAATATGTAATATACATGACAGTCACATTGTCAAATCTTACTGTATACATATCATGATGCTACATATCATGGAGTAAAAGTAAAACAGTACCTCTAAGAATGATTCATGACGTAAGTATGGGTAAGTATGTCATATGTATGCACATCTTAGCAATCCCACGAACAATTTACGCACTATCTTAATACGTGACTGCCAGCTAATCAGCTATTAACTGTTGCATCATAATAACAATATCAATAACATGTATGCATCAAATAAACAAGAACAATGGAACAATGCTTTGTATATTTTAAAATATATATATTTTTTACCTACCGTGATTGATGATTATATAAAACTGCATAAATTATACATTTTGTCTATATAAAGTCATTCAATGTTTACTTTCCACCTTCAACTGTTCAATTGTTTTTAATATTTGTTTTAAAGTCTTGAATATTTCTGTTCAATGAAGAAGAAATTTTATTTGTTTTGCGTGACATGAACGTTTCACGTCGGAGGAATCATTCAACGTCATGAATCATTCCTAGAGGTACTTCATTTTTAATGAACGTCAAATTGCTAAGGCTTATTCCAAATGTTTAATAATTTCTACTGTGTATACTAAGTATGAAAGCAATAAACTAAAGAGATCTAATGACCATATGAATAAATAATATTTTTTTCCCCTTGTATTGAATTGGGATATCGAGTATTGTTTGAACGTATAAGTTAAAAATATATATATGAAATAATTTTTAAATGGGTCAATTATATTTTTTGTTTCTTTAAGAAATATGAAAGTCTTTGGTATTTTAAAATTAAGCAGCTTTTCTTTACTGTTATCAGAAGTAGCTTCTAGTATGAAAAATCATCAAAGAATTCTTCTTACAAAGACTTTATACTTTAATTTCGTTCCGCATTGTCATTTTCATGAAAAACGATGTTGATATTATTAAAACTATTTTGTATAAAACTGATATTTGTTGCAAGAATGATGGATTATAAAAAATACGTTATGCCACTTTGTTCCTACCTTAAATGGAGAATCGACCTCAATTTTTTTATTGCAGAAATGGTTAGAGCGTGCAAAGTTATGCTTCCCTAATTTTTTTCAGATTTTTTGAGACCGGGAACTATTTTTAAAAAATTATTGAAAGTCCTTTTCGTGACGTCACGAGACGCCACTCCTTAAGAAAAAAGATAGGACTTGCCGCCTCGTGACGTCACAAAAAGGACTTTCAATCATTTTTAAAAAATTAGTTCCCGGTCTCAAAAAAATCTGAAAAAAATCAAGGTAGCATAACTTTGCACCCTCTATCCATTTCTGCAATAAAAAAATGAGGTCGATACTCCATTAATGAGAGCTGGGAGAAAAGAGGAGGGGGAGGGTCTAAAAAAAAAGTAAAGTACACATCTAGATGCAAAACACATCAGTTTTTTTTTTAATCTCTAAAGGCGGATTCAGATGGCGACAACGGCGATGCGACGCGATTTTGACGTAAAAGCTGTGAAATCCTATGCGGCGACGAATTTTCTGGGAATCGCGTTAATTACGTTGCTCTTTTTCTTTTAATCGCCAAATATGGCCGCCAATGGATGTTACAGCAAGTGCGCATTACTCGCGTCGCGTCGCATGATAAAAATCGCCATGTGAATCCACCTTAAAAGTTAAAATTAAAGAATTACATTTCTTGATTATTTGCATTTGGCTGTCTTAAATATTGCCATGCATGAGTAGTAAAAAGATAAAATTGTACCGCTGGTTGATAAATGATTTTATACATAAAAAATTATATAAAAGAATCATGTTTTATATTTAATAGTTTTGGAAATAAATTTGTCTACAAAATAATAATCGGGAGAAAAAAATCACAAATTAAAGCTAAAAATACTGGTACTTTAAAAAAAAAATCAAATAATTTATTAAATTTATTTGATTTGATTTCATGCAATCACAACAATAGCAGTCAAAATTTAGCGTTAATATATTTAATACCTGTTTACCTATATAATACCTATATACAATATCTGTTTTACGTGTTAAACCACCTAGTTAAACGTGGATAAGCTAAACGTTGTTGAAAACCTGGCTAACTGATTCGTGAATCGCGCCCAATATATAAAATGTGGATTTTTAATATTTTTCAAGTAAAAATCTTTTCAAAGAACAATTTTATATTTTGAATAACTTTTACATCATAATTGTGAAACCAAGATAATAATATACACTGAAAATTGTCTGAGGAGGAGAAGCTTTGAGAGAAAATTAAAGGTGAAAGATGATGTCACGAAAAAGTAAATTTTTCTTTCATTCTTTTGCATAAAGTTTAATTTCAATTTCCAAAAATGCTAAATATTGTTCTATTCTTGTTGTAAAATAAATTATTGTGAAATTTTAATTTAATTTCTGCTAATCATCTGTAAACTTATGAATTAATATATTATATAATTATTATTATATATACTTTTATGAAACATTAAAAATAACATGCCAGGATTTGAAATTCCATAAACAAAAGATATTCTATATAAGTATATCGTGTCATTAATGCTAAGTTTATAAATTTTAGAGTGGTAAAAATAAAAATATCTATATTTGAATAATATAATTTGGAAATCAGTATGAAGTATCGACCTCAAAATTTTTATAGCAGAAATGAATAGAGAATGAAAAGTTATGTTACTCTGATTTTTTTCAGATTTTTTAGGGACCGGGAAGTATTGCTAAAAAGTTTTGGCGAGG
This sequence comes from Siphlonurus alternatus, assembly GCA_949825025.1. Classification (NCBI taxonomy): domain Eukaryota; kingdom Metazoa; phylum Arthropoda; class Insecta; order Ephemeroptera; family Siphlonuridae; genus Siphlonurus; species Siphlonurus alternatus. The sequence continues at coordinate 31,820,071 of OX463788.1, forward strand.
TCGGGTTCGAATCCACGTCCCTTTTGGGTCCCATCTTTTATTAAGAGAGGCGGCAAGAGGCGGCACTTTTTCTGCACTTTCAATAATTTTTGAAAAATAGTTGCCGGGCTCTAAAAAATCTGAAAAAAATCTGAGTAGCATAACTTTGCACCTTCTATCCATTTCTGCAACAAAAAAAATTGAGGTCGGTACTCCATTGCAATTTTTGTTGTTTTAATGGATAAATATTTTTCAATATATATGTATATATATATATATATATATATATATATATATATATATATATATATATATATATATACATATTTCTTAAAATAACATAAAATTAAAGCTAATTCAGTTCCAGTATGATCTTTCCAGTAAAAAATTGAAGACCAATGTTCACTATTCACTAAAAAATGTTCATGAGTATCACGTGCAGTGTAAGTATCGGTATATTAACCAGGTACTGTACAAAGCAACACTTGAGTAATATGCCTTATGGGCGGAGGCAACCATAGGCTGTAAGGCAGGCAAGCAAGCAAGGCAGGGTAGTAGGGAGGGATGTTTACGGGGTTGAGGGGGGAGGAGCAGGATCGCACGCGCTGCACCGCCTGTGCGCGCCCGCTCCTCTCCTGTGTTATGCCCGCGCCGAGTCGCGCGCCTGCCTCGCCTCGCCTCACCACACACTCACTCACTCTCTCACTCAGCGAACGTATTGTGACAGTGTACACAGACAGACAGACACTCGCCGCGCAACACGCACGGCCTGCACCGGCAGCCATCGAGAGGCTCGTGAACCTCTCAGTTAGTCGAGTGCAGCCGGCCAACACTTGGTATTGGCAGTGAACAAGCCAACCAGCCAGCCACATCAGGACGTCAGTGAGCTATTTGGTGTATCAACTAGAAGCAGTACTTGCATTCTATTATCTGCTGGGATCACTCCGGAGCTATGACTCAGGCAGCGGTAAGTTAATTCTTTCTCTCCTCCACCTCCTTGTTCTCCACGCCCCTCGTGTGTCCGCCACCCGTCACTCGCGCCTGCCTGGCGGGCTGCTTACTAGCAGGCGGTCAGTCAGGCACCGTGCCAAGCTTCGGTCCGCAGGTGTCATCTTCTCAATTAGGCACGCTCGCAGCACGCAGCCAGCCACGCAAGACTGACACTAAATATGAAGCAAGTGCAGCTTTGTCGGTCATTCTAGTAAGTCAAAAACCGGTTGATGCATCTAAATTGTTTTATATTAATATTAGTTTTTCATTTTTACGATTTTTTTTTCCTAGAATTAATAATTCCGCGGTTTGCATAGAGTTTGCTGTAACAATGTGGTGGCACAGCGATTTGTTGCATCAAAACCGCAACACTCTAAATTTAAAATATTTAAAGTAGGAAATTATTGAGAATTTATTATTAAATTTTATTGTTTTGCTGATTCACCACAGATAATTAATTATTTTATGCATCAGGTGTCGTAAAAATACAAAACTAACAGAGTTATATTATAGTTTTTTTTTTATTATTTTAATTCAAATTTTATGCACTTCTAAACAGATTTTTTTTTCCGTTTACTACAAAATTTTTTTTGAAAAGTATGTATGTATATTAATATCATCTATCGTTATAGTATATAAATTACTGCATGAGTTTAGATAAATAAAATTAAATAAGATTTTTTTATAATGAGAACACCAACTTGTTGTTAAATTATATGGTATAAATTTGTTCCTTGAAAATCGAATTTCAGTTGATCTGCCACAGCTGTACTGATTACCTAAAACTGACAAATAAGATAACGTGATAACGGAAATTTCAAGCGTGACTCGAACTCGATCTCAATTACAGTTACACTACTTTCATACTTTACAATTTTTTTATATATTTAAAATCACACGTAATTAAGCTGCAATTATCATAATGTTACATCATTTAGAATTTGGTCAACAAAACTTAATATTTTGTTTCTAAATTAAGAAATTAAATTATAAAGCCTGTCAAAAACAGATATCATGATAATTATTGTTAAAAATATAACATAGAAAATAAATTGGTAAAAATACAAAATGGAAAGTAAATAAGATGATAAAATTAGATTTTATGCATGCAAAGCTTTTATGATTATCAATTAGTAATAGCAGATGAAAATAAAATTGAATCATTCAGGCAGCATTTATCGATTATGATATTTTTTTATATAAAAAATGTTAATCTCATAAGGTATATAGGCGTAGGGATAAAAATAATGATAATAATGTGATTCTAATTCGCTTTGTCTTTGCGTGCTGTAAAGTCGGCTCGGCTTAGCTGCTACATGTCATGAGCGGAATCGGAGTTGTTTGCTGGCTTCTCATTGCAGCAAAATTAGCACACAGGGTTTCGCCATTTTTTTTTTATTATTTTATTTTTTTTTTACAGCTTATGTTAAATAAGTAAATAAAATGGTGTAGTTTTTTCTAAGGATTAACATTAAATAATCTCTTTTTACTTTACATATTATATATAACTTCTTGTTGGTCAGGTATAATGACAACAGAAAACAGCTGTTCGTTAAATAACAATTTTGCAAAATAAGTAAAACACCATCCAAGTTGAAAACATTACCTTAATTTATTTGTATTGTAATTTTTAGTATAATAAAGTAATTAAATTTTTATGAAGATACTTGTAAGTTCATCAAATTTAATTATTTGCACGTGAAAACAACAATAACAAAATAATGTAAGCTGTCACACTGTTTTCAAAAAAAAAAAAAAAAAAAAAAATGCTATTCGCCGCGTTATTTATAAGCAATAACAGTAAACAAATAGAAAACTTCGGGGGGAAAAAATCTTGATGAAGCATTTTGTTTGATTGCTGTATTGTATTAAAAAGTGTTGCGTCATGAAAAAGGAAATATTGATTCGATCAAAAAATAATTAGATGCAGGTGTAAATAGCACACTTTTGTGACATATTAATATAGTAAAATTACTGAATTAAAACTAAACGCAAACAGCATGTTACTTTAAAATAGTATTTTTATATAATAAATAAATAAATGAATAAATTTAATGAATAAATAAGTAAATAAATAAATAAATAAATAAATAAATAAATAAATAAATAAATAAATAAATAAATAAATAAATAAATAAATAAATAAATAAATAAATAAATAAATAAATAAATAAATAAATAAATAAATAAATAAATAAATAAATAAATAAATATAAAAACTTTCTGTTGTGAGGGCAGTAATATTAAATTTACCATTGTTTCAGTTTATGATAATTGAATTAACTTTTAAAAATATTATTATTACTATATTCTTAATTTTGATATACATCTTTTCATGTTAATGTTTGTTTGTTATTTACATTTTTTTTAAACATCAAGTACAAAAAATTACAATAAAAATAGACGCGTTTTCGTTTTACAATTTATTTTTTCTTCAAAGCTTAGCAGATGTTGAATTAAATTTTAAGTAAGCGTTGATCTAAAATTTGTTAATTTTTCTGTCATACTAACATGACTAATATTTTCTTCAATGGCTTGTATACAAAAATCTCTCATTACATCAATGGAGTAATTGGTTTGTATTCAATAATTTATGTATTGTTAATAATTTATAGTTCATGAACTGAACATATCTGATAAAAATAACAAGCTTGATTCATTCTATATATTACTAAAAGCAACAACAACAACTAAATAATTATATATAATTATCCACATTTTCCATTTCACTTTTATATATACTATATTTATAATTATAGAGATAATTAACAGTTATGAAATTTGATATGAAATGTTACTGGTGTAATTATGTGGTACAGAAATGTTCCAGTGTGAAATAAAATAAAAATAAAGATCTGAGGCTTACTTTGATGAGTAGAAGCTGAGAAGCTGCTATATATAATGACGGCGCGCGACTCTGTCTGCGTGACGTTTACTCCCTTCGTCTCAAGGTCAACTCATCGTGTCAATCGTACAAAATAGTGTATAAAAATAAACTTCACCACTTTCGTGTTCATCAGATTGGTATATTTTACATTACATAATATATACTAGTCCATTCAATAAGAAGTAAGTGAGGATTTGTAAACAAGGAAAACTATGTTGAATGCAAATGCAGCCATCACGCCCCGGAAGGAAGAAGGAACTATTGCCAAAGAAGTTCCTTTCCTTTAACGTATTTTAAGTCTTTTTCAAGAATAATTTTATTACTTTTAGATTGCATGTCATTACATAAACATGAAAAAAAAAATACTAGTATTAAAAAGGTATAAAATTTAGACCAATGAGGTGTACAATATAATAAATACATAACAATTCTAAACGTAACTTTGGAAACGGTGATACGTATAACAGCAATAATGAATTTATTTTATCAACCTAGAAAATAATTATTAATCATATAAATATACATATGACAAAAAACAGGTATAAAGCAGCTCACTAATATTCATTAATTATTTAAAATTGTTTAATTGTTTGGTTAATATTTGTTCTCAATTATGTTATTATTCATTGTTTACAGTACGATTTCAATTCCATAATACTATAATTATAAAAAAATGTTTTATGTTAGTAGTGGATAAATGCTTTGTCACACGGTCAAATATGTTTTTGAAAGGCAGAAGGTTTTGTTATTAATTGACACGAGGCTTTGATCCGCTATAGCCACAAATACCAAATCCAGAAATTTACAAAAAATAAATAAATAATACACAAAAATCTACATAAAATGTCCACCGTGTGTACGTAAGTTTTCATTCCTTAAGGAAATTTTACACGAAGAATATGAAATTATTAATTTACACCTCTGTTTTTTTTTATCGTTGGGTGGGATGCGCGTGAGCTAGATTATTTTTTTTTTAGGGTGACTGTAGAGTGCCCTTCCTAACACGATCTCAAAAAATACCAATTTGTGAACATATCTTCGTTTCTTGAAAGTGCAGTATAAAGGGTAACGTTCGTGAAGTTCAGAGTTGTACACTTTTAAAGTGCAAAGAAAAAAAAAAAAAAAAAAAAAAAATTACGCCTGTACTATAGGCAACCTCTTGAGCATGAAAAAGCAGCAAATAACATAATTTACAGGTAATAAAAATGGAAGCTAAAATAAAAGCTACCAATTCCTATTTAATTCGTATCTAGTTTGATATATCAAGAATAGACCTTATCAGTAATACGTTATCATTTCTTCGACCAAGTTTATCATTTAATTAAAAAAATGTCAGACTGAAAATATATTAAATTTTAAAAAGGAGTAGTTTTTCGACCAAAATTAATACAAACTATGAACGATGGTGATAATAATGTGCATTATAGATAATATTACAAACTGATAAAACTTTATCTATAGAGCAGTATTAGAGTCTTACTGTTAATAATGAAATTTCTTTCGTGTTCATTCGGTAAAATATACATTTTTTTTTTTAGATTTCTTCTTATCTTCTCTCTATTAATTCTGGACTGCATTACAATATTTAAATATTAATTAAAATAATTAACATTGTGGTGAATGAGTGATGTCAATTTGAAATAAATTAACTTACTCTTCAGATTTAAATTAAGACATTTTTTTATCTTTTTCCCTTCTAATAATATTGCCATTTCTTTTTGTAATTTCCCCACAGAAGAATGTTAAGTGACGAGTGTGCATTGTGTGTATGTGCAGGCTGGCTGCGAGCTGCAAGGAGCAACCTGCGCGCCCAGCCGCAACGAACACCGTGACCATCAGGAGAGGCAGCTGCTCGAGACGAGTTGCCGTCAACGTTGTCCCCGCATCGAGAGGAGCTGCAGCCCGCGTGCCGCCGCCGCACCAGCACGTGCATGAGGAGCGGGAGGTGGCGTGTCCCGCCACGCGTCACCTGCTACCAGGGTAGCAACCCCCACCATGGACTCACGCACCGAGCCGGTGGCGGGTGTGACCGCCGTGGCCGCGGCAACTCCGGCCCGAATGTCTTTGCTGGAGCGAGCAGCTCCCACGGCCGCCGCCCTTGCAAGCACACGCACGCCGAACAAGCGACTTATAGCAGCCGCTGCATCACCGTCCGAGACCGAAACCGAGATGATGCAACCGCACAGCAAGAAGCGCAGGAAACAATCACGACCCATCCGCATCCCAACCCCAACGTCAGCAGAGCTAGCCACGCACTTGGGCTCGCTCAGAGAGGACAACGAGGGCCACCGCGAAGACGAGGCCGAGGAGGGCGAGCTAACAGATGCCTCGTCCTACCTGCTACCTCACCAGCTCGCAGATATTTGCTCTAACATTTCCGAGAGTCATAAGAAATTTGAATCAGAACGCCACATGGCAATGCATACGTCTCCACAAGCACCTGAATTAAGCGCTGCTTACCCTGATTCCTATCCCAGCAACGCAATGCAGTCATTGCTTCCCTCGTTGCTCTCGTTCCCCCCTCACTTTCTTCTGCCTATGCTCCCATCGTCCTCACTCCCGTCCTCTCAGCACGGCTCGTCAGGGGGAGTGGCACCTAGCCAAGGTGCCCCACCTCGCATCTTCAATCTGGAGGCGTACTGCGAGCTCTGCAGCAAAGAGTTTTGCAACAAATACTTTCTTAAGACTCACAAGGCCAACCGCCATGGTATTTATGTTAAGAGTGGGGACACGCCACCATCAAGTACCACTCCGTTGCCCCCCGTGCACGTCCCAACTAGCACTACCTCCGATCTTGTCGTTGCGTCTCCCACACCTACCGTTCTAACCGTCCCAGTGAAAACTGTTGCTACAAAACCACCAATAGAATACAAGTCAAGCTGCGATATATGCCACAAGAAATATAACAACGAATATTCTGTAAAACGGCACAAAGCAAAAGTTCATTGGGGGGGTTCTGCGGAGGGCTCTCTTTGCGAGGTGAGTGGAAGTGAGGAAGCGTCACGACCTCCTTGCAGTCCCGCTAGCGTTGATCCAGAGTCTGCAAATGTAGAAGGTGGTGAAATGAAGCAACTGGAAACGGCTAGGAGCGTGGAGAGCAGTGGTGAGGACCAGCCTCCCCCTCCTCCACCCCCACCAAGCACATCCCCCTTGTCACCAGGCAGGCTACGCAGACTCGGTGTCATCAATGCCGATGCATTCTGTGAAATATGTAGTAAAGAGTATTGTAACAAATATTTCTTAAAAACTCACAAATTAAAACGACATGGTATCATCGTCCGTGACTCTGATGATTGCAAATCTGTGGAGGGCAAAGTTTTGTCTGGAGGCAGAGCACGAATTTGGGAACAGGGAGGCAGCGTGCAGACGAGTCCACTCAACCTCACGTTGCACGAGCAGGCCACGTGCAGCAACAGCTCGGACTCAGGTGGTGTGGGTGTGGTGATGACTAGAGAGGGTGGAGCGGCTGACGACGATGACGAGGGATTGCTTTGCAGCTCATTCCTTCTACCTCACAAACAGGAGCCCTCGTCACCACGGCCAGATGAGAGTGCCGCACCAGATGGTAGAGATCTCAGTGAAGACCTGCAGAAACTTCAGACCATGCTCCTACAGTTGAACGCCCTCAACGGTACGTCTGTATCGTGCGAAATTTATGGCCAACAACAAACAGAGGGTACCCTTCCACTGCGTGAACATATGGAGAACCAACTTAACCTAGAGTCAAACGGAGCAAGGCAGCAAGGTGAGAGGAGCGATTCTCCACATGCCTCGTCCTCCTCGTCACCCTCGTCACCCTCACACGAGCGCCAACAGCAGGAACAGCTTCGCGTCGACGTGACGTGCCAGTGCGACGTTTGTGGCCAGGACATCTTCCCCAGCTCTATGATGGCCCAGCACCTGGCTGATGAACATGGAGTTGCACCGCCAACCCCTCAGCAGCTCATGGCAGACGACGGGGAGGCGACAGACGTCGCGGAGGCCAATAGCCTCGGGGGCTCCAACATGCCTTTTTACTCGACCAGTTGCTATTGTGACATCTGTAATAAAGAATTGTGTAATAAGTACTTTAAGAAAGTTCATATGCAAAAAATGCACGGCATTGAAATAAAAGATAATGCTCTTAGTGGAGGTGTACCATGTGACATATGTCATAAACAGCTGTGTAGCAAGTACTTTGTACGCGTCCATAAACAAAACACTCACGGCATCGTGGACTTAAGTACACCTCCTGGAGCTCCCCCGTCTGGTCGCACGGGGGCAGGCTCTCCTCTGGGTGGACCAGCAGCCTCACTGCCTCCACCTTCCCCACAAGACGTGTCGCTTAAGCCTGCCGAGGTGGCAGACCTGAGTCACCGCTACTACACGCACTTCAACGTGGTATGTCCGCTGTGCAGTAGACGCTTCCGCAGCGCCAAATGGCTCAAGGCTCACCTCGTCAACGACCATGCAGACGCAGGCCTCGAGCTAGCACGAGAACTCGAGCCTAAGCAGCCCACCAGGACGAACAACAAACTTCAACAATCTTCTCTCAGTGAGGACAGTGAGGCACCAGGCAATAACTTGCCCCCACCCCCTCCCCCTCCTCCACCACCTCCTTTACCAGCGGAGAGTACTACAGCAGCCATGTTATCCAGTTTACTTCGCTGTAGTGATGAACGGTCAGGTGGTAGCAGTTATCATTGCTCGTACTGCAACTTCGCCACTCCAGTGCTATCTTTGTTGTTCGTCCATGAGCGTTCACATACCGGCCTGCCTGCTGGTCTGCCTACACCCATAGCACGACCTGCCTTCAGTTGTCACCTTTGTTTTAAGAGCTTTGGCCAAGCAGAGTTGCTGCAACGACACGTGCGTACACACCAGCTGTCCGGACTGCAAGGTGCGGGAGATGAACGTCCAGAGGAGCCCGAGGAAGCTGGCGAGTCACGAACCCAACATATTCAACAACGAGAAATCAAAGAGGTACGTGGAGCAGCAGCAGGTCGATACCGCTGTGCACAATGTCACCAACGCTTCCGTACCCGAGACCTCTGGTCTGCTCACATGCAGAGCCATGGCAGCAGTGGTGAGGGTGGTGGAGAACGACCAGCTGGTCCACCCTACTGCTGTCCTCTGTGTCCATACTCAACTGACGTGTTAGCCACGTTCAAAAAGCACGTCAAACATGAGCACTGGCCTTGTACTGAGGGCGTGGCCCAGTCTCGCTTATGGCGAAGTCTAGCACAGGTGGAGGTTTCACGCACCTTGCAAGATGCAGCACGAGAGTCTCACGTGCCAGCTACTTACGCCGTGCCTCAAGCTCCTCCTGAGCACGGTGACCGCTTCATCATGCAGCCGTTCCTCTTGGAGGAGCCGCCGGAGTCGTCGCCGGTCGGGACCCTTCAGCCACCCCCGCGCTCTCCTTTAGAAGCATCACCGCCGAAGAGAGAGGAGCCACCCCCACGGTCTCGTTCACCCGCCTCTGCCGGTGGGGACGAGGCCGCCCAACAACAGCATACGACGACGGCAGCGACGACGGCTTCATCAGCTGACGGTACATTTGTTCCTTCCTTGGTGTTCCTCCCAGTTCGCGAGAAAGTGTCTGGCACGCTTACTGTGTCCTTCACCTTAACGCCCGCTTGAGGGCCTTGCAGTACCATTGTGGCAAAGCGTGGCGGGTCGAGGAGGGGGAAAGCTACACCTGTGATTTTTTCATTCCATAACTTGTGTTCCTGTGTTTGGCTCGCCATGTGTTTTTATATATAAAATAACTAGGTTCCTCGCGCTTTGATAAGCCTACTGCTTGCCTGATAGGTTGTTTGTCTATAGGAGCTCGCAAGTCTGCCGTTGTTGTAGCGTTAAGTAAAGGAGGGTTGTTCCTTATTCCCGTGTCAAGCAGGACGATTGCCTCCTCCCAAAGTTCCTACAGTCTTGCGACTCCTCGGGTAATTCAGCCTTATCCTATATTATGCTTTTACTCCAATGAAACAAGAAAAAAAAAACTTCACTCACATCTCTATCAAATTCATATAAATATATAAAATAAATATAGCAGCTTGCTCAACTCGCTCTCAGTCAGTTACACCACTAAACACACAAAAACTAAACCATTTTACATAAAAAAATTAAACAAAAGAACGTTTTTAATATATTTAATCTGATGTCTGACGATTTTCTGTTAAGACAATATTTTTGGAACTATTTATTTATTATTTTTAAATAATCTTCAATAAATACATATTTTGGGCAGTTTGACAGAGTAAAATAATTTTTGCAATGCTTTTTATATTCTTGTACTGTACATTGCTGCTGACGATACTACCTAACGTTTATAACATTAAAAAAAAAATCGTGACTTCCATCCAAGCTGTCTCGTGAGATACTCACAGGGATTGACAGTGCGGAGATGCCAAGCCGGTTGCTTGAAGCCAGGTTCCACTTGGAGGAACAGGCGAACGGGCAGGCGGACGAGAGGGCGAGAGCGAGCAGCGAGCATTCAGATAAAAAGAGAGGGAGGATCGAGCCGGACTGTCGGGGCCGGCGAAGCGAAGGGGAGCCCCCGGATGTAACGTAGAAGCAGAGATGGTGAGCAACACTCCATAATAGAGTTAACTTTTAATATGCCCTGTCTCTTTCTTTAGTTCGCATGTTATTCATAGTATATTATGATTATTATTATTCTATAGATAATATTATAACTTTTTAATATCAAATTTCAAGTGTCAATCAAAATATTGAGTCGGAAAGGACAGGGGGCTTTATGGTTATTTTTGGGCCAAAAAGTGTCGTCATTTTTTCGGGGCCTTCCCCTGATTCTTTTTTTCCGGCTCAGCTTAAATTCAGGGATGTGTAGAATTATATTTACTATTCATATACAGATAGTTGTCAAAGTTTATTCTTCATCGTATTTTATTTTCATTCATTTATTTATATATATTTTATTTTTGCTGAAACTAATTACGATAACAGTTTATTAAGCTTAAGAATATATTGTCATGACTTAAAAAAATATGTATTTTGTATGGTGGGGAGAAGGGGGGTGCACGCAATGTTGAAGACTGAGGTCATTTAGATGGAAACTCGGCCGAAAATTTAGAGAGAAATATATATATAATTATACTAATATACAAAGCACTTGTAAAAACGTGTCAAGAACATGATAAAATTAAGATTTTTATTTATACTAATATTTCAAGCATATTTTTTTTTTTTCAGTTTAACTTAAAGATGTTAAAATATAATCATATTAAATTTTTAATGAATAATTTTAAATTGTTTTACACAATTTTTGTACGAGTGTTACAAGTGGTTATATCGTGGCTAGTTGTTATTTAACTGTACGTATTTATATAATATGTGTTGATTCGGTTCCGAGAGTGTCTGTCTGTATGACTGTCTCCCCATCATCAAGCGTTAATTAACTATCACACTCGGTGTGCTGTTTGTTTGTGAAGTAGCTTGGTATGTATGTAGGTCTGTGCTGTACTGTACGTGTGCCTGCGCCTGTTTAGCCCAGAAGTGCATGCATGGCATGCAGGCGGGGTTGGGGGGGAGGGGAGAACTCGGCATATATAGGAGCAAAACCGGTGGGTCGCCACTTTATGCAGCAGACTCTCATTACTCCAAGCATAGGACTGCAAGTGCTAAATAGTCGGCAGCCTGACTCGAGTCGGTACTTGACTCTTTTGCAGCTCTGCAAAACAAGCTATAGCGAGTGGTTGGGAGTGAGTGAGCTTATCAGTTAATAAATTAAAATTTATCATTTTACATGTTGCTTCTACATAATATAATATTATTATTATATTTATTTTTTATTTTTCATACAACTAACGTTCCTCACTATATAATAATAGTACAAAAAAAGGCTAAAAAAAAAGTCATCACGTGCCTTGGAGCAAATTGTAATTGCAATCCCTAAACAAACTTATTTAAATGAAATATAAGAAAAAAAAAAAAGAAAAGAAAATCATATAAAAAAAACATAAAGGCCATCGATATTAAAAGTTGAAAATTCCAGTAATGTTTTGCGGTTATATGATTGGAATGTTAAAGATCATACATTGAGTTTGTGGTGATCTTCGGGTGGAGGAGATGACCCTAGGATCAAGCTATGGGCTTCTTGGTGGACGATCACAACGGATTGAAGTGACTATTGCTAGTGGCGTTGTGTAGGCCTGCTGCCGATGTTCCCTCTATGCTTGCTGGCCGGCCAGCTGGGAGGAACGTCAATCGATAGAGACGGCGGCCGCGGTGGCGGCGGCAAAGTCGGCAGGCAGTAGGCGGGAGGACGGGCGCGGCAAGCAAGCGAGCGAGCGGCGGCAGGGGTTGCTTCCACCCTCGCGGCCAACCTCGCGCCCCGCCTGCCGCCATCTTACGCTGGACCATGCCATGCTCCACCACTCAGCTTTCCCTGCTGCTGCTGCCTAGCTATAGAGCTAAGACGTACGTGAAAATGGATTTTTTTCCCTTTCTTTTTTTTTTTTTTTTTTTCTTTTTTACCGCAAGGACATATTAATAACTTACATCTTCCTTTATCCCCTAGTTCTTACAAACAACGTCATATCTTTGTCCTTGTAAGAATAATTTTACATTTTTATCACCAATTAACTTAACGTTTAAATGTATCAACATAAATGTGGTTAATTATTTAATATATATATCAAACAATTCAAGAGTAAGGCTATATATTATATCATATATATATATATACATAATGACGTTTATTGTTTATTTTGGTTTTATTTTAATTTTGCTGTATATAGTAGTGTACGTGGGTGTGACAAATAAGCGTTCGGTCGGACGGTAGTGAAGACACAGTGCCACACTCGCACGTCGTTTGTCTGTGCAGTCGTGCGCTGCCACGCACTCATTGTGTAAGTAAGATATACAGTGAATCAAATCAAAAGAAACGAAGTTTAAAATAATTTATATGTAAATGTTGAAGATAAAATAATATAATTATTATTTATTATTATTCTAGTCTTATAGCAAAAATGATCAAAACAATATATTTAGCAAGAATTGTTAATTAAAATACTTCTTATTGTTGTGTAAATATATATTAACCGTCTCATGCACTTTTATCATTTTTTATTAATTTATTTCATTAAGAGATTAAAGAGAAAAAAATCAAAAGAATCTTTAGAAATGTTACAAATTGTTTATTATAATACTTTGAACCGTTTAAATAATAAATATTTATATCAAAAATACACTAAAAATAAGCATGTATAATTATATAATATATTTTTTGTTAGCTTCAAAGAGCTGTTACAGAATTGGTGTTAAAATTGCTCTCTATATTCTATTCAACCCTACTTATTTTTGCTGTTTTTGTCAAAGAGATGAGGGAGGACGCGGATAGAAATGAAATCTCCTTTAGTGCATGAAGGGAGAAGCGTGCAGTCACCTTTTTTCTTTTTTTTTTTTTTTGGGTGAAAAGGGGGAAATTCGTGGCAAACAGCGCGTGCGGGTAAGGGTTGCGCAAACACCACCGGTTAGTAAGGAGGAGAACGTGGCTGGCGGGTGTCGATCGTTGTTGTTTTGCTGATGTGGAGGTGGAGGCAGCAACTATAGTCGCGAGCCAAATACAATAAATGTGTGCTCACTCTCAGCTGCACGGATATTATTGTTATATTGGACTCGTTGGATCACGAGGGACACCTGCCTGCATGGCTGCATGGCTGGCTGCGTGCAGACGAGAGCAAGAGCGAGTTACATATATATATATATATATATATATATATATATATATATATATATATATATATATATATATATATATATATATATATATATATATATATGCACGCCACGTACATAATATTATACAGTTTACAACACAAAAACAGTTACATAGACTTTTGATTGCTTTTAGAGCAATACGATTACGTATATAAATAATACGCAACCGTTGAAATAAAATTATTTTATCATAATATACATCAGTAAAAGTGAGAGTTAATTAAAAAAAATAACTGTTTTAATTTTGTGTTATAAATTTTAACATATTCTATAAATAATGCTTGGTGTGTGATGCATGTGTATTGGTCAAGCTTTACACTTTACGTAGAAGGTCAATCGATCTCTCCTCCATTTCGCTTCTTGTCCGTGGGGAGGATCCTGCCTGACTCATCCTTGTCTCTAGATGTGACCACTGAGGGATTTTCTCTCATTTGCTCTCTGTTAATTCCATTCCTGCTCATGCACTCTCACTTTCTTTCGGTCTTTCTCTTCTCTCCTCTTCTCTTTTCTTTATCTCTTGCTAACTGTACTACAGACTGAACATTCTACGAGCATAAGTTTCCCTGAGGCTACAATTTAGCTTGGACCGAATGGTAAACACGGCAGTTGCTCTGCCAAGTATTAAATCTTTTATACTTTATACTACAATACTCTCATGCACATGAGATGATAAGGGCCACAGGCAACGTTGATAGCTGTGATGAGGTTGAAACAAGCAGCCATGGCTATAGTGCATGGGCAGTGTTGCCAAAGGTGTGGGTGGGTGGGTCAGAGAGCGAGAACGAGGGAAAAGAGAGAGAGAGAGAGAGAGAGAGAGAGAGAGAGAGAGAGAGAGAGAGAGAGAGAGAGAGAGCAGCCACTCCCCTAACATCTAATATTGATTTCTCTCCACCCGCGCCGCCCTCTCCCGTCACCTCATGCTCGACTCGCGCCCCCTACCACGTCAAACAGGAAAACAATTAACGTACACTCCACACACGCACTCATCTCTGTAAAAATCATGAAATTCAGAGTATTCAAATTATCTGATTTTTTTAAAAAAAAAAAGTATTATTGTTTGATCACAGTACATCTAAATGGAAAGAATGATAAAGTATAGTGCATTCTTTTAATGATAATGATTTTTGTTCGTGCGCTTAGTTGTGACGATCGGTGGCAGCTAGCAGCGATGACGTTGGATAACCCGGGATGTAATTGCCAAGTGGCGTGCGTGAGATAGGTGCGATGTGGCCGCGACGCCGGCAGGCAGGCAGCAAGGCAGAGATGATGATGGTGTTGCTCGACCACCTGCGAAGGGGCGCGTGCGCTCATCGCCCAGACGCCGCCATATTGCTGGCTTGGAGTGACCGCCGGCAGGCTTGCTTGCTCGCTTGCCTTCTCGCCGCGGGGCCACGAGCGGCCGAGGGACACGCAGCTTGGACGCCACTACCAGTACATTTTTTTTTAACAAAGGGGGCGATTCCGAATGATTTCAGCGTGATTCCCCCATTTTTTCCCTCAATCTAGAATCCCCTCTCGCCCTCTCGCCACTACTTGGCCATTTGCATGTATCGCATGGGGGATGCCTGTCTTTTGTTACTTGCTCAGTCGACACGTGGGGAAATTCACAAACTAATCTCCTGGAAAGGGCCTCTTTTACTATAAAAAGATGCATAAATTTTCATTTTGTTGAAGAATTTTCATTTTCCAAAAACTCGCAACACAATAGCATTGAGCGGTCGCTTTGTTCGCGACTCCCCTCGCGCGCGTCAGCAGACAGATGGTTTTCACAAAATCTGGAAAAATCAGACTTCTCTAAAGCTTATAAAAAAAAAGGATCGAGTGTACACAGGCATGAACAAAGCAAATGAATTATTTCGAATTCTAATAATTTCCATAGAAGTGGTGTGATCCCGCGGGGAGGCTGGCGGCCTGCATGCTGCTTGCTCGATCTCGCGCTGCTCGCGTGCGCCAGCCGCTATCTGCCACTGATGCAAGCTGCCCACCGCCGCCCCGCCAACTCACTCGCCCATCGGGCCGCACTTTACAAAGCCGCGCGCCACCAACCAATTTAGCTGTCAATTCAACGGCTTTGAATTTTTTAAGGCTCCTTATATCAAATCCAATTTTAAAAAAAAGAAATACAAACAGAATAGTAAAATTGTTATACAATGTTTCGTGTTATATATATAATATATATAATATATAGTCCCACATTTCATACAATCATGGTTTACACAATTCATCTATAACAATAACCATGTATAAACCATTCATCACTAAATTTGTAAAAGTTACATTGAGTCTGCTTGAGAAGAAATTTTAAAAAAAATTATAAACAAATAACAGTAAATAATTGTTTTAAAGTTTTGAAAATTTAACAAAAGTTTATAAATATTCATAAAATAACATAATTTTTTCTTCGTTTTGTATACATCTAAAATGTTGATACTAAACGAGTTGATTGCGTAATTAATTATTTGTTGAACAATGAATACTAAATGAGTATTAAATAAATTTGATTACTTTTTTACTTACTTTTTTTTCTTAATGTAAAACACACTGCATGTATGAATGAGTAGTGTCATTGGGTGTACCATTACAATATAAACAATAATTGAAAATCTTAAGTCAAAAATTAAAAAAAAAAAGACGCAATTAAAAAAAAACTGCTCTTGGTAGAAAAATGATACAGCATCACTATGGGGAAACAGCGACGAGAGACTTTCATATTGTTAGCGCTTGCTCCCTATATAATAATCTTATTGATTTCTCATCTCTCTGCTTCCGAGTCCATGCAGTGTATCTTAGTCCGTCTATTCGACCAAGCTTGATCAAACAAAATAATTACAGCCTTCAATAGGTTTATTTTCTATACTAATAAATTCTAATAATCATTATAGTTTTATTAAAAATATTAATTTTCTTATACAAAAATTTCTACTTAAAAAAATTAATTGCTTTGTTATTTAAATTCATTGCTTCAAAAGAATCCTTAATTCCGTTTATTATTTAATTACTTCAAATATAATTATTAATTATAATTCTACAATATGTTCAATGTTCACTTTGCTTTGGCCACTATCACGTGTCATAAATTACATTTTGTCCACCTGTCCATTAAATTTATTCAACGTTTAAAAGAACAAACGATCAAACGATAAATATCGACAAGTACACCTGCAATCACATTTTCTTACATTATAAATGAAGAAAGAACTTGTTAAATTTCAAATTCATAAGCTAATATTAAGTTATTACTTGTCTACATGCCTTGGAATATAAAATATTCCACCCCTTAATCGTGGCGCCGTGACGATAGACCTAACTATATTGATTATTAAAAAAAATTATATATTATACATATATAACCACAGTACAGATAAGAAGCTCATATTGCGGATACTAAAAAAAGTTGAATTCTTTTAATATTTTGAGCTTTTACCGACCATTATACGAAATTCCGAAAATAAAAAACAAAAAAATAATTTTTATGATAAAATATTAATTTTTTTAATGGACCATTATCATTTAAATTGCTGGCTAGAATGGTCAGATCGTAATAACGTGGACAAGGCGCGGTGACGATGCGGGAGGGATTAGCCGGCTAGAAAGCGATTCGGATCTGCCAAATCGCCTGCTCGCTGCTGTCCACCGCCACCGCCCTCGCCGCTGCCGCCGAGCGCCACCGTATATTATTGACTGCGCCGCCTCGCACCCCTCAATACTACCTCCCCTGATTCAACCAACTCCCCCTTAGCTCAAATGGAACTGACCGTATTTTTCGAAATCCACGTTTTCTACGAAATTTACGACTGCCTCTCATAACTATCGAAAGAGAGAAGGGGTTGGTTACTCTGGTAAACAATCGGGGGACAGTCGCCCTCATGGGAGCGTCAGCAGAGAGGACCGCGCAGCTAGCCCCGTGCACTTATTTGGAGCGAATCCCACACGCGCGAGCAAGCGAGCCAGCAGAGAGCTGCCGACAGACTTCACTGCAGCCTCCACCCACACAATGTATGATTTTTACACGACAGACGGGGTGGTAGCAACTAACCATGAACCATGACATAAGCAAAACAAAAATACTCAACAAAAGTACTTGTTTTCAATGCTATAGACGATAGCAAAACAAAAATGACAATATACATTTAGAAATATTTTTTAAAGAAGATTTTTCTGTTTACTACTTACTCAAAATTGAAACAAATTATTATTATTATAACTGGAATTTTTATCTGGCCTTTATGTTGTTTTATTGTTTTGTTTTAATAATTCCTCGCAAAAATGTCAATTATACATCCTTAAACTTGCTAGCGATATATAACGTACGGCAGTATATCGTGCGTAAAGCTTTGTCGTTAGATTAGTAGACAATTTTCGTGTTAGCAAAAACTCAGTATAAATATTAAATATAATTATTCTTTCGATGTAAGATGGTATTAACTGAACAGCGTGATCGTACGTTGCAACGCAGGAGAGAATGGAGCATGAGCAGGCAATGCATGCAGTGCAAGGCGCGCTAATACCAGTACATACAAAAATGCACCTGTATGGAAGCTTTAGCTACTACGGTCCATGGCTTTTATATGAGTACAACCCTCATTATCAAGGAACACAAAAGATACTATCGTAGCAAGCTGAAATTAATTGCATTATAAATCAAAATTATATATGATGTATCAGATTAAAATTAAATTTACACGTAACTCAAAATTCATAAAATCTAATTTCTAAAAGTCTGAAAATATTATATATTTTTTAAAATATATTTATATACTTTCAGTTAGTGTAATAAAAATGTAAGAATTGTGAGTAGCGGCAAATGTGCAGCAAGCTTTGTGGGGAATGATGAGTCATTGGGGCGAGCGATTGCAAATTTGCAGCCAAAAACTACCAAGTCCAAGTGTCCCTCACAGGGCGGGCGGAACCTTCTAATGACATCATGTCAGCCGAGGGGATGTTAGGGAGACGAGGGGAGAGCGCTCGCTGCTTCCTTTCCCTATATGTGGAATTTACAATACAAGCATTGAACGAGAGCCATAGGCCGCGCTATAGCTTCCATGCACTAAAAATCTGGTCAGTCTGAACAGTTTATTGTATCAACTGCATAATTTATACTTTTTTTTTATTACTATAGAATAAAATTACAGTACTTTTTGTTTGATCTTTTTCTTTGCAATTGCTACCTTACTGATCAGACTTATTTTATATAGCTGAGCTACTAACGCACGCAAATGTATGCATACAGAGAAGTTGAAAGTATAATAGTTATGTGGTTATGTGGTATGAAAAAAAAAAAAAAAAAATGACATTCACTATATGAAACTAAATGTAAAAATTAATATTTTTACAGGCTAACAATTTTTTTTTTTCCCTTCCACTTCCCAAATTTAAGTAAGAGTTTTTAGGATGAAATATTTTAAAAACGTTAGTTTCTCTGAAATATATTTTTACTATATATAAATACTACTGTACATTTCTTCGTATTATACTAGTCATTAATTTCATTCCTCTCACGCCCCATATTAAATGTATAACCGCAGCTTCTTCATAAAATACATAATATTTTTTCTTACAAAGTATAAAAACAAATTATTTTTGAAATTGCGAATGGGTGGATATTTTTATTAATTACATACAAGAGAAAAAGGGTTTTAAATTTATGTTTAATTAATAAGATTAAATTCATCATGACGCTGTATAGTTTTCATTTTTCATTCCATCACTATACTGTTTATACCAACACCATTGGGGCCAAATTGTGATCATGTAACTCACAGTCATTTATTTTTCATCTATACTAATAAAAACCAAATTGTACCTAGTCAATATACGCCAAATTAAAAACAATGGCATATTTTTGCTCCTGAAATCTATATTTCTTTTAAATTATTTTTATTAAAGAACATATATTTTAAAATATTGAAATATAATTTTATTATTTTAATTTTATAATATATTATTAACTCAGCTATTGATCCAACAAATGTAACAATTGCTTAATGTAATTTTTGTATCTTAGAAAATATTGGATCTAACGCTTTATTATAATTATGTCAAAAATCAGAAGTTTTTAAAAATATATTTCCAAGCAGCGAGAGATCGAAAAATACAAGAGGTAAGCATATTGGTGCTGCATGACTATAATTGCAATGTTTATAGTTGGAGGATTTTGACTAAACCTTTAAATTTAGAAAATTTTGAACTGCAGAAAGTTGAATTAAGTATGATTTCCTACAAATATATTAATATAATATGGAAATCATGATTTAATAATAAACCATCAAAATAAAAATTATGAATAAAAATACTAAAGAAATTATTCACACTGCTGGCACTCTCGCCAAATACTACTAGTAGTGTGTAGTAAATTGTAATTTCCTAGTAACTAATGTCAACAATCAGGAGCTCAAATTCTCTCCCATAAATTTAATTAAAAAAAAAATTATATGAAAGATATTTTTTTTATTGGTCATTTTAACTATACATATAATAACTAATATTAACAACTAATCTAATGTATAGCATAATTAATTTTCAAGCATTATTTGTATTTTTTTTTATTTTTTTTATGAACACTGAAATCATATATACAACTATAAATATTTCCTTTCAATTTTCAGTTAAATTAATTAAATTTGCGGTGCTTAAATAAATTTGCAAGTCTTACGAAGCCTCCTGTGCATTTAAATCGATCCTCGAAGCTGGAAAGAGCTCCACATCTGATTATAAACTATATAAATATGTAAATTTTTATTTCTGTGTTACTTTGTATTTTATTCCTTCATTACATGTATATTTTTTTTCTCTTTCTTATGATCTACATTATTGTTTGATTAAACAACAATCCAAGACGTAAAACTGATTTGAATACTACTTAACAATCCGCCCCATAAATTTTAATGTCTCACTCACAATGGGAGTCAGTCTGATGATGCTTCCTGCATTTAAATATATAATAATATATTATTCTATATTATATTAGTTTTTGTTTGTGTCAGGTAGTGAATGTGTGTGTTGTTGTGTGAAGATGGGGCTCTTTTTGTATTTTTTTTTCCCCGTTATTAAATTGCATTATTTTGAGGTAAACTACTGCTAACTTGTCCAATCGACTCCTTACTGTCTTGGTACAGAAGGTGTCGGATTGACTAGTTAGAGAAAAAGAGATAGCCCCGACCTCACGTGCCCGGTATATGGAGGATGGAAGTGACCCTGTACCCCCCTGTGTCCGCCGTGCGCTGCTGCGATGGCGACTGTCCCTCTGGGCTGCGCTGCTGCCGTGCAGGCTATATACTCTGTGCTACAGGGGGGAAGCAAGCGCACGATAATGATTAATTCTTGTTCGTATAGATGTAAGCCAAGGTTTGTCCATTAGATGTAGCTAGCGTAAAACTCTGCCGAATCTCAAGTTCTCTTTCCATCAGATTAACATGTAAGTAGTGGGGGAAGTAGAGGTAAAACATTTTATAAGACCAATTCTGCAATTTAATATAAGCCTAGGCTGCCATGTACATCTTTTGTTTGATACACGGTTTAGAGCTATAACCTAAGTTTTGCAGCATTGGCCTTTACCTCTTGCGTTCTGTGTAAAAAAGCAAAAAGTAAAAAAAAAATAATAATAATAATAATATTATAACAATAAAATAAAAAAAGTTTTTTTTTGTTTAAAAAAATGCAACAAATCAAAGCACTTAATTCCTATAATAGTAAAACTCCTTTATATTGTTGTTCGTGGTTTTGCACCATAGATTTATTCTTATACACCCCAGAGTTGTTGAAAATGAGAAATGGAGGAGGGCATTTATACAAGTGTGTATATGCAATTATTTTGAAAATAATTATAATAATGATAAAAATCATGGAAGTGACTGTTTAAATTTTTTATGTATTTGAGAAACGAATCAAACAATAAACTATTTACTATTATGGGCCCGAAGCAGCCTTATTAAATGTATCGCGCCGGTCTAAAGATAGGCCCGGCCCGGTGGGTATGGATAAGTAGGTGCGAGGAGCGAGCGCTCGCTTTTGTGTGATTGACCTTAGGCAGCCGCCCTGACCTCCTGACAGCCATGGCCAGCGCCTTCATTGTTGTTGCATGGTTGTTACTATTAAGCTTGTGAGAGTCTAGCTAGCTAGGGCCCGGCGCTGGGCTGGCCGAAGGGGGCACGGTGGGGCAAAAGGTGGACTGGAGGCTCGACCTTACAAGATCCGCGACGTGGCGCCACGTTTGTGGGCTTCGGAGTGTGACAAAGACTTGATCCCGGGTCCTCGTGCTTATTTGTTTATTGGAATGCAGCCTAAGAAAGTTCCAACTAGACACTTGAACCAGGATCAAGTAAGAGGCTGCCTCCTATCCTGGAAACGATGTTTTTGAGCAATGGCGGCGCGAGCTACTAACTTGTTTTTAGTGCTGTGTCTCTTTAAGGTGGCACCGAGCCCACGGCTTTTTATGTAAGTTTCCTGAAGTGCCATGGTCGCTGGGCTGCGGTACACCTAAATTTAATGTTGATGATTATGATGTAAAAAACTATAAATGTAATATAAGAAGATCGATGATAGTATTATAAGAAAAGAGTGTAATCCGATAGAAAGAGAACTTGATTGATGAGAGATAATTGGTAGCGTTTCGCTGTAACGAAAATCAAAATTATTTGCGTTAAAAAACGTATAATATATATTGCATTTTTACATTTTTTAATATTCTGTAAGAAGTAAAATTATATAAGAAAAAATACTGAGGATTTTAAAGAGAGATTTCATGTTGTATTTGCAATGTATACAATATTGGCTATGATAAATAATATATGATCTATGTTTGTGCAGTGTGTCCATGCAAAAACAAAGAGCAACTAACTAAATATTGTCACTATCATGATGCATGGCTGGCTGGCCCTCCTATTATGCCCTATATATATATTATATAAATATACTGTGAAGCAGGCTGCCATGCATGCTCCTATTACCCCACTCGTTTAATGTTGCATCAGTCGCCAAGCTAGGCAGGCAAGTAAATAAATGGTGTAAAGACTGTGTTAGTCAGAACATAGTTTTGGACTTGTTTTTCCTCATAAAATACATTCCCGATATTTCAGCCGGAGAGTTAATGTCCCGCGGTTCAGGGTGGGTCTTGCCGAGCTGCGTTGTTCATCTACATCGCCGCCTCCGTGCTAGCTGCCTCTGAGGTGAAACGGAGGCGGTGGGATGGAATGATGCTTCTATTTGAACTCACAAATATGTATTGTATCATATGCTAATTAAGACCCGCTTTAAACTGCAGCCAGGGTGCAAAAACAAATGTAAGCTAATGCTAAACCTGCAAGACTGGGTATGAAGCAGCTATATAGTTTTCTACTTCATTTTAATCTATCCATAGTCATTATTCTTTTGTGTAAAATTAGACAAAAGTGTTTACAAATAAAAAAAACTATATTGTAGTATTCATATATTTGTTGTTTAATTTATTTATTCCTTATATAATTATGTAAGATATTAGATATTTTTTAAAAAAAAGTTTACTTTATTTAATTTTATTCGTACACAAAAAAATGACACATGAATTTTGATTTAAAAAAAAAATAGCAAATTCTGCAAACAAAACATTAATTATATATGTATTTAATTTATATGAGTATACAAATTAAATAAGTTGGAGGTTTGCGTGTCATGTAAACATAAGAATAACTGCATGAGAAGAAAATTCATGCTCACTGATTATTATTAGCATTGTATTTAATTATTTATACGAGTAATATGAACAATAATTAATAATATCCTTAGAACATGACATGATGTAGCTTATATTATACATGATGTAATTATGATATAAAAACATTATTGTAGTAATTCTATAAAAAAAATAATAATAACTGATTCACAAAAAAATATTTTTAGAATAATAAAATCAAAAATATAAAGAATTATTTGCTATTTAGTATGACGATCATATATAAATATCATATTTATCATATATTTTATATTATAAAAGAGAAATATGAAGATTTGGCTTGATCAGCATTTGAAATATTATGCGCATGAATTTCACTGCCGGACTATAGAGTTGTGATGTAGGTATTGTATTCTAGAGGATCTAAAGCCCGAGGCAAAGGGAAATTACTGGGCAATATTTATAATGCTGATCCATTGAAAAATGAAAATTGCAATGAAAATATATAAAATGATGATGATGCTGTATCAGATATGCAGATTATTTTTTTATTAAGGTTAAATGGAGAGAGAAAAGTATCAAAAATATATTAAAAATAACGCTGCAAACATTAATTTGTAACTACGAATATTTTCCCAACTCATGGGAAAATTTAGAATATTTGGAATTAAAGTATCAACCTACATCTTAATTCAATGTATAATGTATTGCCTTCTGATTCTAGAAAAATACAAAATGGAGGGGGGTAAGGGGGGGCTCGAGGACATCCAAATGTAAAATAAGCACATAATAATTATTATTATTATAAATACCAAAAAATTTTTAATTGAAAATTCATTATATTTTTTTTATTAATGAGAAATACATAATTATCTCGTAGCAAATTAGCTGAATTTCTATACAAAGTGAAACAGTACTATTACATAACTATAATGAAGGAACTACACTACACTATACTTTTTTTTTTTTTTTTTTACTTACGACTGTAGAAAAACATACTTTTTAAATAAAAGAAGTAGTATCATTTTCCTATAACTTACAGTTATTTATTTTAATAATAAATATAGTGCTGTATCAATTGTATATATTTTATTTTAATTCAAATTTTTTTGAGAAAAATGAAAATGTCAAAATAATATATCAATTAAATTTAAGCATTTTTATAATTTTATTACTACGACAGACAAATGGCCCATACGAGTAGAAAAAAGAATTTAATAATTTCATTTTGATCAACGCAATATAACGTAAATGCTACATTAAAAAATTATTTGAATTACATGAGACTGACAGACCCAAAACTAAGACCTACTTGAAATATTTTATTGCAGAACTGAATGGAGAGTTGCAAATTATGCTACTCAATTTTTTTCAAGTTTTTTCGAGAACTGTAACTATTTTAAATATTTATTTATTTATTTATTTGGAGACATTCGGTCCTTAATAAATGGATAGGGCCTGTCAGGCCCTATCCTGATTTGGACGCTTTTATAAGAGCTTTTTACATAAAGACCAAAATTTCAATAAACATTCCAGTAAAAAATTGTTCACGGACACGAAACAATAATTTTAATAATTGTTTAATTATGCAATACAAAAAGTCATGTAGCTTGTCGTCACTTGTAAAATGATTTTATTATATTAATTAATCCTATCATGAGGGTTAGTTTCCTTATCTATAAGTACCTAAAAAAAGTAACCTTTATCGCAAAGATGTTAGTTGTCATATTTTGCATCTCGTGCTCTCATATAAAATATATTTCAGCATGATAAATTTATAAAAAGACAAATAAATTTATTATTTCTTAACATTCAGCTTATTTCTTAATTTTAATAATAATGGTACACAATGTTATATTATTGTTCTTTAATGCAGTATCGACCTCAATTTTTTTATTACAGAAATAGATAGAGGGTGCAAAGTTATGCTACCCTGATTTTTTTTCAGATTTTTTAGTGCCCGGGAACTATTTTTAAAAAATTATTGAAAATTCTTTTTGTGACGTCACGAGGTGCCGCTCCTAAAAGCCGGTATTACACGATACAATTTTTTTGACTATTGCATACAATTTTTCCTTACAAGAAAACTTGAAATCCATTTGTTCGTATGGAGATGAAATTTTCTTGCAAGGAAAAAATGATACAAAATTGTATCGTGTAATACAGGCTTAAGAAAAAGATAGGACTTGCCGCCTCGTGACGTCACAAAAAGGACTTTCAATAATTTTTTAAAAATAGTTCCATGCCTCTAAAAAATCTGAAAAAAATCAGGGTAGCATAACTTTGCATGCTCTAGCTATTTCTGCAATAAAAAAATTTAAGGTCGATACTCCATTGTAACGGTTCTTATATAATATTAAATTGTTAAATAAAATGAAAATGAACGGAACACAAATTTCACACAATATTAGTAAATATTATATACAGGGGATCGTTGAATAATGTGCAGTGACTTTTTAGTTTGTAGCTCTAAGAATAAGTTTGTTATTTGATCAATTAACTTTATAATATAATATGGGAGCTACAAGGCAGCTATGCATAAACCTAAACAGCAATTTCAAATGAACAATTTTTGTTTTAATATTTTATAATTCCGAACTTGGAAGAATAAATTTTAGAGAACAGTTGACATTTTCTCGAAATGCGCAAGTGGTGCTGCATATTTATCAATCTCTATTTTTCCCAAACATGCAAGTTTTTTTTTTTACTCACAAGATTTCATTCTAATTCAGTGTAAACATGCATTACAATTATGTAATTTTCCAGATTTTTATTTATTTTTTAAATGTATAAATTTATTGTGATCACTGATTAGCTGATCAGAATACATCTATAAGAGAATCTTAAACTGGTATATATCAAAGAAGCCTATCTTTTATCTTTTTTTTTTTTATCTGAGATGACTTTTACACATATGGAATTGCAAACTTAATTAAGATTACATCTAGGTTTTAATTATAAAGTGCTTCAAAAATTATATTTATTGTTGATTAGTTTCTTGTACCGCATCAGACTTCTTTATGGAAAATATCAAGGATATCTAGCGATCTTTTTCAGGTTTACTTTTGACATACAAGAAACTATTAATTAATTATACCACAATGAAGCGATCTGACGAACTGATCTGTTCCGATCGACATCCGAGACAGACTCATCTTGATGCAGAATTGCAGGTTTGTAAAAAAATGAAAATATCACATCAAAGTGCATCATAATTAATATATTATGCCAAGGAGTCCCTTTTGTAAAAAGGAATTATATTTATTACAAGTTATACAAATATAATATAATTCCTTCATTGAATTTGAGTAATTCAGTATAATAAAGTATAATTAATTACACAATAAATTATACTAGTTTTATTTTATTATAATAAATAATAATAAAACATAGATTTATTATATTTCTAAAAATATAATTTTTCAAATGTAAAAAAAAAAAAAAAATGATAATAATAAGCTATACATTGAACCTTAATTATATGATTGCCAAAAAACGATTTTAAGAGGTGTATAATATTTCTATACTATCATATAATTTACTATAATAAAATAAAAGTAGTGTAATTAAGTATACTTTATTATACTGAATTAATCAAATTCAACATAGGGATTATACTTGTAATAAGTAAGTATAATTCCTTTTTACTAGGGCTAAGGCTAAGGTCGAGCGTGGCGCAGTGCATTGACCGGTTCTCGTTAGATCACCGAAGTCAGGCTACGTCGAGCGTGGTTAGTACTTGGATGGGTGACCGTTTCAAGTAAAAAATACGCTGCTCCCTCCCTGGGGTAAATTCATCTCGCTTTTTACCCAGTGCAGTGATGCACTTGTGTGTGGTTCCCCAGGCTTTGGACATTGCTTTGGTCCATTGAGAAAAAGTAGAGGTGTCCGTCCTGACTGAGGTTTTCCACGGTTCCCTCAGTCTCACCTCAGCGAATGCTGGGACGCGTAAGCATGCAGGCCGTGGCCACTATCCGTTCCCTACCTTATCCCTACCCAGTACCCCGCCGCGAGCTGTAAGCTCTTAGGGGTGTATCCTTGTATATATATAATATATATATATATATATATATATATATATATATATATATATATATATATATATATATATATAATTATTTGAAATTATTTCCAGAATATTAGAATTTATTATAATATATGCGAGGAATGAATTTTACTGTAACAGATTCTCATGCAGGCTCACATCTAATAATTCTAATAATAATATACTGTATAAACCACTTGCAAACTATGTGATAGGAAAAAGTAAACAAACAAAAAGTAAACCCAGTGTATTGTTGTTTTGTTGATTAATGTGTACATTTTTTTATATTGACATTTTTGGAAAACTTACGATTTTCACATACAGATTTCAATACATTATAATACATACATGACATATTATACGGTTTTAAAAATAAACATATAATCGGAATCTGCAGTTTTTGGCCAGCATGCATTTATAATATTGAAAGGTGCATATGAACAGGCGCGAATCCAGGGGGGGGGGGCTGCAATTTTGGATTTAACATGGGCAATATGGGCATTTTTCCCACTCCAAATTTTTTTTTTAACATTGGCCTTATATGGAGGCAGCCCCTCCCGAAATTTTTTTCTGCATTCGCGCCTGCATCTGAAGAAGTTTATTTCTTCATTTCGATCTATTGATATCTTAATTTTCAAATTATAATATACATATTAACAATCAGCCAATTGCATGGAGTAAGTATTTTAGTATAAGTTCCAGTTTGTTGATTTTAAAAGTTTTTGAAATTCAACTTTTATTTCTAACTCGTAACATATTTATGTTTTACTTTTGAATATAAACACATTTAAAAAGAAAAAAAATATATATATCGAAATGAAGAATACTTCTTCAGATGCACATTTCAATATTGAAATCTGTATGTGAAAATTGTAAATTTCCCATAAGATATCCAATGTAATATGTAATTCATTCGAGTGTGGTCCATAATTCTAATCAACAAAACACAACCCTATTGGAAATTTACAATTGTAAAATTCACAATTGTATGCTCCATAAAAATACCATTGCGTTTTGGTCCTTTTACAATGGTAATTTTTACAATTGTAAAGGCCTTAATACAATTGTATTTAACTACAATTGCATTTATTACAATTGTAATAATTACGATTGTAAAATTTACAAAAAGTGGTCACCAATCTAACTACTAACCCAAACCTGCGTTGCTGTACTTCGGTTACCACTGTTGATCATACTCTTACCATTGCGCTGCTACTGCTTTCCAGTGGCGTAGCCAGGATTTGCCCAAGGGGGGGGTTCTTCAGGAAAAAGATTGAGAAGAGCCCACTGGGGGGTTTGGGGGGCGAAGCCCCCCAATAGCCCGCCGCAGGCGCGATTTTTTTAAGGACACGCCCCTTTTTTAGGGTAAAATAATGGAAAAATACTATTATATTAGAGGGTAAAATATATGGCCTGATGCAATTTTTTTAACATTTTATATTTTTTTTCACCCCATTTTTCAATTTCTTTGGAATACGTGCGTATAATAAATAAAGCTTTGAGTAAATCATTTTAATTAAATCAAGTAATTCATGTAACCACTTTATATTATTTTTATAGAATCAGTGTACGTGTCATTTAATTGAATTTGATTTTTAAAATTTATTTAATAATCCGAGTTCACATCATTAAGATATTGTGAAAAATAAATAAATAAAAAAGGGAATTGTTTCTCTTATTTTTGTTAAATTTTGTCTGCACCGGGCGCGTGGAGCAACCAATTAAATGAAAGTGCGGCACACGTGAGAGCGTTTTAATTTATACAATAGTAGTTATATGCACATGCAGTTTGTAAGGGAAATAAAACATTTATTTATGAGTCGCACTTTTTCCTGTTAAAATTAGAAACTAACTTATAATTTGTTTATTTTAAAGAAAAGACTACTTGATACCCCTAAATTTCAATTTTTTATTTAACTTTTTTTTTTCAAATTTCTATAATTTTTCCTTTTTTCTTCTTATATCCAGTCACTACTCGATCTTCATGGGGGGGGTTTAAACCCCGAAAACCCCCCCCGTGGCTACGCCACTGCTGCTTTCTTAATAGGATGAAGAATATTGAGGTATATAAAATAAATAAAAGTTATGGGGAAATGACAAGAGGGCATTTCAATATAATGTCATATAAATTTTGATCCTAGGGTAAAATTTGATGGCGGTTCTAATGGTGACCCTTAAATTTGCGACCCTTCAACCCTTCAGGGTCAAAAGACCCTGAAAATTTTTTTTTCTTAAAAAATTGCAAAACTGAAATTAGCAATCAACTTAATATAACCTAGAGCTCTAATTCACTAACTTTAAGGGTCGACCCTTGGGGTTTAGCGGGGGTCTTTTTTAAAAGTATGCAAATTTTAATAAAAAAATTGACAAAATATGTGAGGACTACATACAGGTTCAACATTGAGTTTTTTTAATCTTAATGACCCTTTAAGGGTCGACCCCGAACTTCTGATTGAAAAATTAATTTTTTTTCTAACCATTTTTTCATAATATATATTATATAATTTAACATACATCTCTGAATTATGTTTTTACCTTTTTCAATGTGACCCTTTTAGGGGTCGACCCTTGATTTTTTTCAAATTCATATTTAAAAAAAAAAGTGATATAATACTACGAGACAGGTTCATGCAGCTATTATATAGTTTAGTGCTTTTGATGACATAATACAACCACAATGGCCTAGTAGGGGTTGACCCCTAATGCATTAAGATATAGCATAAATTCAAAAAAATTGTATTTTTTTATATTTTTTGTTACACTTTATATGTTAACATGCATTGATTTGATCTGACTTTTTTTTGTGACCCTATAAGGGGTCGATGGTCGATCCATGTTTTTTTTCCAAAAATAATTATTTATTTTAAATATATAATATCAATTAAAGCTTCATATATATAGTACCTTTGTATCTTAATTAGATATTACAGCCAAGTTACGTACTTAGCATAAAAAAATATTAATTGAATGAAGTAATAAGAATTTGACAAAATGTACGCGTAATATAAATTAACAATGAAAATACCATTTTTTTTTAGTAATTATGTAATCCAAATACAATTGCAATCTAATTACAATTGTAAAAATTACAATTGTAAGCACAAAAATCAATTGTAATCTAAGAATTACAATTGTAATCTAAGAAATACAATTGTAATCTAACAAATACAATTAATTGTATCAGAACCTGAAGGCAATTGTAATCTCAAATAATACAATTGTAATCATGAACATTACAATTGTAATCCAAATGTTACAATTGTAACCCAAGTTTTACAATTGCAATCTTAGTTTTACAATTGTAATCAGTCAAATTACAATTGTAATTTGGCTGAATACAATTGTAAATTTCCAATAGGGAATACACTCCTGGATGGACCAGTTTGCTTAATACATTTAATTTAGCTGTAACATTATTTTGCAAGTGCGGTACGTACATCTATTATGATAATTTATGATAAATTTAATTCAATGCTGCCTTGTTTATATTTCCCTAATTTTATTAGTTGCAATGATTATACTCTCAGAAGAGTCAGAAGAAATCTCTTCGTCAAATTTCAGATTTCAGAGTTATCAAATTTTTGAACAACTGGTTTGATTTTACCGCACTTTTAGTATTGATAAAAAAAAAAATGTGCTATTCTAGCCGCGCAACAAACGTCGTTCTAGCAGACGACGTTGGTAGTGATTTTATGTTGTCATTCGCAATGCCAAAGAAAACTGCTCCTTTAATAGAGTTATTTCGCACTGAGGCTTATTATATTTTCCAGAACGGTGAATTTAGTCTGTGGTGGGATAGGAGCACGGGTACTTGCGAAGCAAAGTCAGGTAACCTAAATCTCCTCGTAGAATAAGTCCAGAATCAGTCAGGGGCACGCCCCCCTGTCAGAACTGTCAAATGAACTTTTATTACTGATTTGTTTCAGGTTGGGACCTAGTGTCTGCCATCAATCCAGAGTGCCTGGGAGTTTTGTACGGAATAGTTGGCAAAGTTGAACTACCACCAGGTAATAAGTGCTATTCAAAACAATCCAATCAAGTTTCATACATTTAACATGTTTGTCATGGTTTTTCATAGATTGGTGAAAATTTATGAGCCAAACTCTGTCAAAACATATCTTAATTATCCCTCCATATTTTTAGAAATAAAAAGTACAAACTTATTAAATTAATTAATACCATATATACTTGCTCACCTGTTTTTTATTTTGCAAAAGTAAAATATTACATGGCTTAAAATATGTATTACAGAGATCATATAGTATAATAGTAAATTGAATGAAACTAATCAAGGTGAGGTGAAGAAGTAAAAGTGAAGGGCCTCTGTGAACATATGCAGAGTAAAAGAATTTTGAATTGCTAGATCAACAACGTTGTTTAACCACCAGCTACTGTAGCTCTAACCATACCACCAAGCTGCTAAAATTGGAAGGTCCCTGCAATGAGATTCCCCCCACAACTCACTTATTCCACTTTTCACACTTAATTGCTATTTTTTTATTTTCTTCTCACTCTAGCTGTAACTGCATGTGGAGGTGAAGTTATGTGTATCCATATTACAGAATTACATAAAAGTTGTACAGTAGTTCAGTTTTTATAGAAGTATTACAGTGATGATCAGCTAATTTAATACTTCAAATATTACTAACATGCATATGAGGTTATGTGTAAGAATGGCTGTCAGGTCAAATATC
Source organism: Siphlonurus alternatus (assembly GCA_949825025.1). NCBI lineage: Eukaryota > Metazoa > Arthropoda > Insecta > Ephemeroptera > Siphlonuridae > Siphlonurus > Siphlonurus alternatus. Next base: position 31,852,035 of record OX463788.1, read on the forward strand.
AATAAAGAAATTTTCTACTCTATGAATACACAAGGATAAAAATATTTAAGAGTATATGAAATAGTCAGGCAAACCAATACTGTACGCATTAGACCATTTGAGACGACCTAATTATGGCTATCATAACTTAATTGTTTTTTAAATATTCAATTTGATTTCAAGAGTTTTAAATAGTCGTGTGATTGCAATGTATTACACCCTCTCTTATCTGATTTTCATCATCGAGGCACATAATGTATAGTGCCTGTTGTCCTACTCTCATTGACAATTTTAACATTGGAACATGAAACGATAAACAATAATTAATAGTTTTACATTAGTATTAAGTGCGAACAACTTATTTACTTGATACTTTTGTATTTAAACAAAATTTACAGTATCATATCAAAATTACTTGTTTATAAATAAAAATAATTTTTTATAATACATCTTACTCTGTATTGAACTCCTAGTGTATATTTCATAATATACAGTATATATATAATTATATATACACACATACGTATATAACGAGTATATTACTTTAAAAGTAAAAGTTTCAATCTTTCTGCAAACTTTTTGAATTTTCAACATCCTTGGTTTGCACTTTGATTTTGAACTTTATGGACTAACATAAAGAAATTAAAATATATTGATACAATAAAGCAAAACAGCATTAAATTTAAAATTGACTGGTGATATTAAAAAAGAACTAAGGATGTAGACCTATGCTTTAAAAAATCTAACACATGTTTTCTTTTTATCATACCTCCTTGAGAACTGGTTTTAATTTAATTTTCATAACTTGATGTACTGTACTTTCTTTCATTTTTCAATTTTTCATATTTTTTTTTTCCAGTCTCTATAGGTATTAAAATGTATTGAAACCTCTAACTGTTACTTTCAAAACATAAAAAGTGTTCTGTTTTCACTTTAAACTTGAAAGCTTATCATAGTACTGGAGTGGGGATTGGTTATATTGTAGTTGAAACTGAACTGGATGAGAATCAGAACAGATGGCAAAATCTTATCTTTCTATGCTCTGCTGTGTTTAATCCACTCAGCTAGCTTTGCTCATTTTAGACCAGCTTTAATGGTTATCAGTTGATAAGGAAGACGGAGATTTCATCAATATTCATTTTTTTTTTTTTTTTTTAATACTTAAAATACTGCATCTATTAAAAAAAATACAATTTACATTATATTAATTTTAAATTTGATAAGACAGATATTTCATATAGAGAGACTTTAAGCAACTTTTCGTATTTTTGAGGCAAAATCATATTTAATTTAAATGTTTAATTTTGCTCTGGAAAAATATATTACATGTCATGTATTCTATTGCATTTATTTCAAGAATATTCTGCATATTATTCAGAACCTTGAAGTAAAATTGGGAAGATTGTAAAAATAATATATATAATATATATTCCATACAAATTTCTTCCATTCTTGTGACAAGAATTGTTACCGCCACAAATTTTCAAACTAATATAAATTTGCTACTGATACACCGTCACTCCAAGCTAGGTGAATTTCCTCCCATGATCTCTCTCTCTCTCTCATTTATGGTATTTGTAATAGAGTAATGAATGTCTATTGTTGCAGCACTGCCATGCCGGTTAATGCTGATTCGTCAGTGCGAGTATGTTGGGGAGCTTCCAGGGGGTCATGCCGTCTTCAAAATCAAAGCTGTCAGCTTCCTGCCGCTGCTAGGAGCCGACACCACAGCTCAAGTATGTAGTATCTCTTGAAATAGTCAATTTTGTTTGCAGTTGGGATCACAATGTATTAATTAGTAATTATACTAAGTAAGAAGTCAAAACAGAAAAAAAATTATTGTATATTTTTTATGTATTTTTCATGTTTTGATATTTCATGGTATATATAAATTTATAATTATTATGTATATTCTTAATGCAACAATAAGTATCTCAACCTTGATTTTTTTATTTAATTAAGTCAATTAAATTATTCAGCAATTAGAAACTTAATTATAGTCAGTTTATAATAATTTGATATTCATATATTTGTGTTTTTGTGACATCTCCAATCTAGTAAATATAGTTAAATGGTAACATGTATATATGTTTGCGATATTCAGGAACTAGGCCTGGAGCCATGTTCCAAGCACCAGAACCGCAAGACTGGCGAGAGAATGGGAACCATAGGAGGGATGTTTGACCTGCAGCAGAAGGCAGCGTTTGCTAAGACCTGGGGCTCAATCAAGTCCGCTACAAATACTATCAAGACCACAACACAACAGGCTGCTGCAATGGCAACTGCCCAGGTAATTAAGTAATTAAAAAATTGAAATGGGTAGGAAATTGCTTGCTGTCTGCATAATTGAAAATAATATATATTTATAATGCTGTAAGCCTGTAAGATTGCCAGACGAAGCAAAATTGATCCATATATATATAATTATATATATATAAATATATTATTTATTAAATTTATTAAAATGGAACTCTGACAGGCCAGGGAAGGATCTTGCTAAGAAATCATATACAGCACAGATCTTCTTACACTTTTAACTTTCATAAGTATTTGTTAACTACTGTACAATATACCTAGTGCATTGAGAATTCAAAGTTCATGCAATTTTTTCTTACTTCATTAGTGGAAGTAGAAAAGAGAGACATTGTATAGTTAGTAATGGATTATTTTTCTTGTATTTTTGACAATCATAATTGATTCTTGAATTACTGCTTTACTGTTTTTTGTACTGAACATGACTACATATATTATACAGTAATATGTTCATACATAATATATATATGAACTGGGCTGTCACCCTCGCTTGAAATCATCTTTTCCTAACTTATATATATATATATATATATATATATATATATATATATATATATATATATATATTATATATATATTATATAGTATATTATACTATTTTTTAAACTTTTTTTAAGCCTTTTTTTTTACTGGAAGTAGAACGTGAGCATAATATAAAAAAGAAGAAAGATTCTTCCTACTGTATTAAATTTTCTTTGTCTTTTTTATTCATTGTTCTTTATTTTACTAATTTAAAATTTTCTTTTTATACAGGTAAAAACTGGTAAAAAGAGAGACACCAAAGATAATGAACGATTTGAACGTCGTATTCTGGAAGAACTTCACAAAATAGTGACTGAGACTGATTCGTTTTACTTCTCTGTGAGTGGCGACCTGACCAACAGTCTACAGCGTATATGGAAGCGGCAGCAACAGCTGTTGCAACAGCAGGCGCAGGCCGTCGAGCAGGGTGTTAATTGGATCATGCCGCCTCTCTGGAAACAGGTGGATGATCGCTTCTTCTGGAACATCCACATGCTGCGTGACATCATTCAGCTCAACGTATGTCCTGGGTGAACCTCATCAGCTTGCTCCTCAACTAGTCATAAATCATGGTTTAAATCTGCATTACCCGAGTATTTTAACGTATTTATATTTTATAAAAAAGAGTCATACTCAACAATAACAAAAGCTATCATGAGAAACACACTTTTTTACACCAATTAATTATTGTAGCAGCTTGCATTTGAGGGAGGTTTATATTTTACCAACATTGTGTGCAAAGTGCAAAATTAATAATACTCTCTCGCCTCAGATAGCATGTTTTTCATAATTTCTATCAATAAACTAACCATGCAAACTCCTTCTTACTTGATTTTAATATTGTAATGCTGGTAACATGACAGATTTTAATTCTCAAACTTTCAGAGCTTAACAGTCTTTTTTTTTTTTTTTTTTTTTTTTTTGCGTCGTTTTATTTGTAAAATAAGAGCATAAAGGCAATGGCAATCATTGCTAACGTCACCAAGTTGCCGACAAGATAAAAGTTCTAATTTTTTTTTATTATTTTGAGTTCATGTGTGCCTACAGAACCCAAGAGCGGACCCCTGGATCCTGCCTGTGATTCAAGGCTTCATTCAGATTGAGCACTGTAAGGTTGATGTCGGCAGCGACCACAGGAGAGAGGCTATGGAGCCTTGCTATGAGGTAAGGGCCTGCTCCCTGCTATCCACCCAGACAATGCGTCCTAGTTGCTATAGACAAATAAATAAATAAAAAATAATGTTTGTAAAATTTGAAATAAGAAACATTTTAGTATTGTAAGAATTAAGGATAGTAACCTAAAAATATAGAACATTTGCTTGCTAAGCACCTAACTTAGATATTAAATAATTAATTCTTAAAATATTGACGTCATAAAGTTAGTAGCGCCCCTTGCGGAAACTGACGGGAAACAGCTGAACTACGTGCGTCTAGCGAGGCCCATTGTATATGTTTAACATTGTAAAATCATGTAAATGCTCTCGCAGCAGCCACAGCATAATTTTACAGAAGTGACAACACCATAATTAGTTGTCAAATACGTTCGGACAAATATAAAAAAATATTTCAACTTCGTAAAAGATGTGTATTTCATATAAAATTTGTTGTTTTTGTGATTCTCCCAATGCTATAGGTATTGCTGTATCCTCGCCAAAATTTCAGCGCTCAGCGCCATCTCTTGGTCCTTTATGTACTCAATACAAATATTTCCACCATGCTTCACCATGCTTTTTATCCTCTAATTTAAAAATACAATATCATCAACAAAGGAAGGATATAAAGAACAAAATTGTTGAGCAAGTAGGAGTAGCTTCAGTGAGGTTGCTGGCAGGGTCAGACTGGGCTCAAAGGGCCTACTGAGCAAACAGGAGTATGGGCCCATATCAAGGGCCTACTTGACCCTGTGGGGGCCTACTTTTAAAGTTGTAGGGGTCTCCCAGCCGAGGGGGCCTACTGAGCGATCGCTTACCAACTCTAATGGCCAGTCCGAGCCTGGTTGCTGGGAATGCTGACATAAATTCTTTTGGAAATTTTGAATTAAACATTTACAATATGTAAGAGCTTCTTCCACTCTACTTCATTAATTTTGTTTTATTCTTATGATCTATTGATACCTCCTGAATTACTCAAGCCTATACCTAATGCCAATTGTAGACATTCCGTGACTGAATCTAAAATGTGCTGACTGACTGGTGTTGCAGACATTCACGCTGATGCTGATATCAAGACGCAGCAGGTACCGTGCAGGTACGCGGTACAAGAGGCGTGGCGTGGACAACTCTGGCAAGTGTGCTAACTATGTTGAGACTGAACAAATAATCTCTTACCATCAACACCAAGTGTCGTTCGTGCAAGTGCGTGGCTCGGTGCCTGTCTACTGGAGCCAGCCAGGCTACAAGTACAGACCTCCCCCAAGACTAGACAAAGGTAGCAGTCACTTTCAAGGCATTAACATTACATCCATGTCTTTAGTATTTTAGAACTCATTATTTGACCCTTTATGGTTCCAGGTGAAACTGAGACACAAGTAGCTTTGGAGAAGCATTTCCACGAAGAGTTGTCTGTGTATGGTCCAGTGTGCATCATCAGCCTTGTGGAGCAGGCAGGCAAAGAGAAGATCATCAGTGATGCCTACACAGATCACATCCTTGCCTTCAACTGCCCTGACCTGACCTACGTCACCTTTGACTTCCATGAGTACTGGTATGACAAGTCTTATGGTGCAACTATACAAAAACTATTTTTTTGTCTATTCCAATTACTAGTATATATATATATATATATATATATATATATATATATATATTGATTCATTAAACTACCTATAATTATGAAACAAATCATTACCTACCTTTATCCTCTCAAACCTGGCTTGTAAATAGCTAGGTTTAAATTGTGTATATGATTAAATTGCTACCGTATGTATTCCACAAACCTACTTGTTTACCACTAAGAAAATATTTTGCTTGCAATGTTTGAGTTTATGTTTTCTTTTTTGTGAAAATTATACCTTATATTTCCGTATCAGTGTTGGTGTTCAATGAATGGTATGGTTAATTGATGGTGTGTGTTGTTACAGCCGAGGCATGCACTTTGAGAATGTGTCGCTGCTGGTGTCGCAACTGCTAGAAGTTGTTCAGGAGCTACGCTTCTGCTGGCTGGACCGCGAAGGACTTATCTGCATGCAGAATGGAGTCTTCCGTGTCAACTGCATTGACTGCCTTGATCGTACCAACGTTGTGCAAGTGAGACTCCTCCACACTATATTAGGCGCAGATCCAGGGAAGGAGCTGCCCCCCCCCCTTTCTCAAAATTTTGGATTAAACATGGTCAATATTGGCATTTCCCCTACTCCATTTTTTTTTTTTTTAACATTGGCCTTATGGAGGCAGCTCCCTCCAAATTTTTTTTCTGAATCCACGCCTGCACTATATACACATGCTGAATATAAATGACATTTATATCAGTACACTATTCTTCCTAGCATAAATAATTTTTATTTTTTTTTGTATTGGATTAAAACTCAAAACATAAAATAGCCAGCAGCTAAAGCTTTGTTTATTTTTAAGCTGGGCACAATATTTATAAAAAGATTAGATATTAGAAATACTTACTGCATACTTTTTTATAATGTGTAAGAGTTATAATTAAGTAAGAGATTTTACAGAGTTCATAGTTTTAATGAAGACTAAACTTGTACTGTGTACAATTATTGTAGCCTGCATAAATAAGACACCACACATGCATGTTAACTTGTTAATTAACCATGACTCTGTTTGACCTTTTGTGATTAAAGTTTTACACTTTTTAATTTTTGTTTTTAAAACTTGTTTTGTTAAGTTTTTGTAGTAATGGAAATTTAATTTGTGTGTTATATTAACATTATTGTTTGTTGTGTACAGACGGCGCTGGCAAAGACAGTCATGGAGATCGTGTTCACAAAGCTGGGGCTGATAGCTCCCGAAGGCGCTCTTCCAAGCAACATCCGAAGTACCTTTCAGCTGCTCTGGGCAAACAATGGAGATACTATAAGCAGACAGTATGCAGGCACCAATGCTCTCAAGGTATTCAAACTAATACTGTTGTTATAGTAGTTCAGTTTATTTCAGGAATTTATTCTTAAAACATAAAGGTTGTTGTAAATATAATTATGTATATCTTAAAAAAATTAATACAGCTGTAATAAAAAAAAAAAAAAAAAAAAAAAATGCCAAGAAAAAAATACGGTATTAATTGACCTACGTACTCAAATTCACAGTGCAACGCTATTGTCTACCAGTGTATTGAAATTATTATTAATACATACATGATAAGAGACACCATGGCCTTCCCTCCCCCCACTCCTCCTCTCGGAGATATATGATTCCTCACTGACAGAAACAGGTTGTTGTTGGTGGCTTTATGATGAATTTTATCATAAATTTTAGACTTCAAACAAAACCTGTAGCTGTTACTAAAGGGAGAGTTAAGGGTAACGTAACACGAATCAGCTGTTTTTTTAGTCCCATTTGATTAACATATAAACCTTAGCAAATTCACAAAAATTCTGAAAAAAATTTGAGAGACAGATTTTAGTACCTAAAAGCCATAGAAAAAATTTTAAGATAATTTTATTTGTTTGTTCGAGCCAATTTTTTTTAATTAAGTTTTTAGCTTGGCTCTCCATGGGAAAGCCCTATGCTGAAAATTAAAAACATTAATTAAAAAAAAATCGGCTTGAATAATTGTCTTGAAATTTTTTCTATGGCTTTTAGGTACTAAAATCTCTCTCTCTCTCAAATTTTTTTCAGAATTTTTGTGAATTTGCTAAGGTTTATATGTTAATCAAATGGGACTAAAAAACAGCTGATTCGTGTTACCTTACCCTTAAGAATTGGTTTGTCAAAGTAAAAAAAACTAAAAAATAATGACCAAGTTTTTAATAAAAATACATACTACAGTATCTTAATTTTATTTTATGGCATTTTTAGTGTCATGTGTTTGTGAAGAAGGGCATATTAATGACATTATATTTAAAGCTGTGAAAGAAAACTGAAACTTTACTGTGTACTAACATTCACTTCTTTTTCAGGGAGACTATACTCGCACTGGAGAGCGTAAGTTCTCAGGACTTATGAAGGACGGGATGAATTCTGCCAATAGGTAGGAAGTGTATATTATACTCAGATAAATGTAATATCAAGTATAATAATGAGCTTTATTGCCCATGTGCTTGTAATTTAAATAAATATTGTAGCTCTATTTTTGTTTTCACAATTTATTTATTTGCTGTAAATTAGAAGTTTAATACTAAATTGTCTTACTCATTTTTATTTATTTCAGATATTACTTGAGCCGTTTCAAAGATATGTATCGGCAAGCCACCATTGACTTAATGCTTGGTAAGCCACTCACTATTTACTAGAGTATATTAATTTAATAATTAATTAAATTTAAATATTTTGATTTTAGAACATTACAAATTTGAATGAAATGAAAGTTTATTTATGAAAGAGTGTCATTACATAATAAATACAGCAATAATAAAAAAAAAAGTGCACAAAATTATATTGTTTATTTCAAAAAGAAGGAAGGAACATGTGTGATGGAAAAAAAAATTGTTGGGAAAGGAAATTGTTTGAACTTTTAGCTGTCATTGACCCAGCAAAAAAGAAAATTTAAAACAATCCGTGTATCTGATTTTTTTTTCCTTGGTCAATCATTTATGGCTAAAAGTTTGGACTGTCTAGTGAATATTCGTCTATCATACATGTTTCTATCATATTTTTTTAATTACGTAATATCCCTTAGTTTGATTTGTTAATGAATTAACAAAATTGTATTGATTGTTTTTATTTGATGGTTTTGTGTAATTGCAATTAATTATACATGTTGAGTACATGCCAGAACATGACAGATGTGTGGTCCTCAGGCAACCCAGTAGCGGAGGAAGTCCTGTGTCCTGAACGTAGCGGAGGTGGTGCAGAAAGTGACGCTGAGGACCTGACTGCCACTGCAGAGCACGTGAAGCTGCTCATAGAGGACTGCAAGAAGTTGCTGGTGTCGGAGACAGAGGTGGTCCTCGGCGCCTGGGGGCTCATTGACTCAGACCCAGTGTGAGTGGCAGGATGCTCGGCATTCAATGAACAGCCTGATGTTATTTCATTAACAAAAAGAGCCTAAAAATGTGTACTGTACAGATATTTTTCAACTGTAAAGAAACGGGTTTTAAATATAAGAATTGAAAATTTAAAAAAAAAAATAAAAATTAGCATCTCTATTCTTTTATTCATTGCAATAGCATCATGATTACTGATGGGCATATCATTCAGCTAATTTTTAAGCTGTTAAATCTGTAATATTCTTATTTTTCCCCAAAAACATAATAGGGTGAATAATTACTGTAATAAGTATAAACAGTATATTAATTTAAAGATTTTATTCAATTATATAATGCAGAAATTCACATGTGGCATATAATGAGGATTTTTTTTTTTTTTTTTGTGTGACTTTGGAAAGTTGTAAACCAGTTGGGTTATCAGGTGCAGGGCTAGAAAAAATATATGGAGAAAAGTAAAATTTTATGAGCTCTTAAGGAAATGTGTTATAGATGTTTGTTTCGATACACTCTTGGTCATTGTTTAGAATTGTTTTAATATAATCATATAATGCTATCAAGTTTAACTGTAGTTGCCTCCATACAAAAAGAATCAATCATTTTGTTTAGTACATTACAACAATTACAATCACCCACCCTCCCCCACTTTTTATTTATTTATTTATTTATTTATTTATTTATTTATTTATTTATTTATTTATTTATTTATTTATTTATTTATTTATTTATTTATTTATTTATTTATTTATTTATTTATTTATTTATTTATTTATTTATTTATTATTTATTTACTTACTTACTTACTTACTTACTTACTTACTTACTTACTTACTTACTTACTTACTTACTTACTTACTTACTTACTTACTTACTTACTTACTTACTTACTTACTTACTTACTTACTTACTTACTTACTTACTTACTTACTTACTTACTTACTTACTTACTTACTTACTTACTTACTTACTTACTTACTTACTTACTTACTTACTTACTTACTTACTTACTTACTTACTTACTTACTTACTTACTTACTTACTTACTTACTTACTTACTTACTTACTTACTTACTTACTTACTTACTTACTTACTTACTTACTTACTTACTTACTTACTTACTTACTTACTTACTTACTTACTTACTTACTTACTTACTTACTTACTTACTTACTTACTTACTTACTTACTTACTTACTTACTTACTTACTTACTTACTTACTTACTTACTTACTTACTTATTTTTTAATAACTAATTGTGTTGACTCTTATTTCAGAACTGGAGATCCCTCGGAAACAGAAATGGATACCATTCTTATACTGACACAGGATTCCTACTATGCTGCTTGGTAAGATTATGCAATAAAATGTCAATACTAATATAAAAAAAAAAAAAAGGATTCTGTCATCCAGATCTTTATTCATACATCTATAAATCTATAATGTTTTAATTACTCTATTAGTTTCTTCTTTCTTTTTTTTTTTTTTTTTTTTCTGATGAAAGTGATATTTTTCATCACTTAGCCTAAGTTTAAGTTCTATTCTGAGATTTCAATTTCATTGTAATATTTATTATAAGCTGTTGAAATGTTATGTTTTAAATTATTATTTCCTTAAACAGGGATGCATAAATGCATTCAATATCAACTCAGCATGACATGTTTCATGAGGACAATTGCTGAGCAGTTTGATACAACATTTTACAACATTTTGCAACCAAGTTAATGAGAATATGAACAAAATTATTTCCACTTCTAGTAATTTAATATAAATATGTTTGAAAGAATGATGTCAAAGGGTAACATGATAGTGCTACACTAATGTCACTGCAAAACAGAAATCTTGGATTATTAGTATGTTGTGATAATGGAAAGTGAGATATAAATGGCTTTAAAAACAAAAATAAAAAATCTAGCTAGGATTCAAGAAAGGTTGAGTTTGAGAAAAATTCAGAAAAATTTGAAGCTTTGTTTATTTTTCAAACAACCCAAGAAGTGCGGGGTCAATGCTTCTTTATTAATTAGTAGTTTATTATTTTTTTTTGTTTTGAAGAGTTTTGGTATAGAGGCTTCAAGTTAATCCCGTCGGGAAAATTTTCTCCATAAGCCACCCTGTTAAAAAATTTGAATTTTTTTTCTGTGACTATCAAAGTTATTAATTTGAAACCATCTTCTACCTCTCCATTTAGGGGTCATCTGGTAATGAATGAAGAACTTATTTTACTAAAAAAAAATTCTTTAATGCCAAAGAAGCGATTTCGAGTTTTTATTACATATAGATTTGGAGAGGATGGTGGAAACACTGCAAAATCAGCTGACTTGAAGCCACTATTGTCTTTTCAAGTCCCCCCTTATTTACCTTTCATTCATAAGGGTATTATTATTATAATTATTATTATTTTGTTCCTTTAAAAAATGCAAATCAATTTAGATTTTAATGCTTTAATTAAAATATTGGCTTTAAGAGAACAAGATCCTGCTATTTGACATCCCGTTATTCACAATAGACAGTTTGCACACAAGAACTGTAAAGCATAAAAAGTGTGATTCGTTTTATAAGTAAATGTATTTTACTATTTTTTAATCTAAGATTTTTAAAAAATGTTTAAATCTCCTTGCATGCATTGTGGCATTATCAATATTTTAAAACAACCTTGTTGATGTCACAATTCATCGTATATACAATTGTTTCAATTAAACACAATTACCATGCAATCGCAAAGAAATATCTTAACCTCAAAACAAGCATTCATTTTATTCTCTTTTCATTTATGCAATAAAAAAAAATCAACTATTGGCCTGAAACGTCGAAACATTAAAAAATGTCATATTGTTTTTGCTGTGAGTGCTGCTGATGTTGGTTTTATCTGGTACAGCTACGATGACCAGTCTGACCGAGTTACGAACTACCAACGAGTGCTGCTTGAGGAGCTTACAAGCATAGAGCTGGGTGCAGACTCTTCCTCAGGCTCTCTCTTCAAGTCCGCCAAGCTGGGCAGCGGCTGCTGCATCCGTCTCAACTACCGTCTCAATGGCGAACCAGGCTACTTCCACATGTTCCGATCTACCAATCTGCGCTTCTTCAATAACATGGCTGTGGAAATTCGCACCGAGGAGGAGATTGTGGGTCAGTGTCACCACCTTGTTTTTTGATGGCCGCAGAGAGAATTATGTCTCAAGTTTCCATCTTGGGAATTAGTTGTTGGTCCATAATTATAGATGAATGGAGCATCTCCACAAAAATGGTGTGTTGAGTAGTGATTTTCATTACTATGTCATCTTGTATGTAGGCTATATAGAGCTGATATTTGACTAAATTAAATTACATTTTTAGGATTATCTACAAATAGTGAGAGAGGTTTTCATCAAAAGAAAAAACAAAGTTTATGATCTTGCTGTGTAGTTTTAAAAAGGCTGTTCATATTTTTAGTCATAAAAAAAATGTTGCTCCAACTTGTAATTCCTGAATTAAATCCTCCATGGTTCATATTACCAAATTGTCTCAAATTACTTCAAATTCAAATTCCTGGAGATACATCATACTCTCCTGCTTATGTTTCATTGCAACTTTTGGTTGGTGTTGTTTGTGCAGAGAGCATGAAGGCGGTGTGTGAGGCGTTCTCAGCAGCACTCAACATGGAAAACATCTTGGTGCCAGTGCAGCAAGGAGGCAGGCTAGAGAAGCGGCGTAGCAAGGTGCCCCCCAGTGTGGAGGGCGGCCCCCGGCGCAGCTACCTTGACCTCAGCCACCTGCCGCAGATGACGAGAAATGTTTCAGAGAACCAGTTACTGGCACTCAAGACTGTGGGTTAGTGCTCTAATTCTAAGCTAATTACATGTCTTCTGGTAATTCCATCACTAGTCAGAAAGTAGTAGCAAAAGTGAACAAGTAAACATTTCTATTTTGATCACATGAAAATTCCACCTGTCTCTTCCGAGTCTTTTCTGTGACTCCTGTTTCAGGATGTATGGGAAATTAAGCTAGCTCAATTTTAAAGATATGTTCATCTCTATTATTTGTTTGCCAAAACAAATGTAACCTTTTTAAAATTTTAGAACTGTAATACAGTGCAACTTTTGTTTTCAACTTTTCCATTTAACATAATGGGTGCTTTAAAATAGCACATCAATTTCCATCTTCTTGCAATTAAACACAACATTTTGAATAGTGATCAAACTTTGATTTTTCAATATAAAATTATAACACGTCACGTCCTTCACCATTATAAAAAAAAGGAAAATTTAAACAAAACTATTTTGAAATGTAATAACTATTAACATACTGAGATTTTTTTTTTTTTTTTTTTAGGAACAAAGGCATTCAGCAACGTCACCCAGCAATTTAACAAACTAAACAAGTTGAGTCTACGCAGTAGTTTCAACACAAAGAAAGGGGCTGAAATTGATCCAAAAATTTTGCAAGGCACGCTGGATCCAAAAGAAATTAAGGTTTGTATACTTTCGCAATGGCTATGCATACATATATAGTATACACTATACGTCATTGCTTTAAAATCTCCAGAAACATTTGGTTGAACCTTGATTTTCAAATAGTCTTAACATGCTCATAATTAGTTTAAGATTAAGATTTAAGATTAAAAAAAAAAAGAAAAATTTTGGAATTACAAATTCTGATATTATAACTAACAAATATATACTATGTATATATATTTTTATTGTAATCACCTTCATTATTGAGGTAAAGACTTTTAATGAACACCTCAGAATAGCATCAATTTTACCCTTGCCTCAAGGTACTTCATGGTACTGCAGTATGTATACTGATAATTAAGATGTTTACTTAAGTCACTCTTCAATGAGTTGTATGTACTGAGGATGCTTGTATGTGTGTGTTGCAGCCTATGTTCAGCATTGGTTCTGAGTATGGTGGTGAGGAGTGCAGCCTTGGATCTGGAGCAGATGCTGATGTCACGAGGCAAGTTGCTTTGCGGCATCCCCATTGTGATGTGGTGCTACCCAGCTGCGGCATTGTGGCCGGACAGGTGAAGGTGCCCTCCAGCCACTCTGCTGCCGTTGCTCACTCCAACTTCATGGAAGCCCTTGCCTTGAGTCAGGCAGACCAGCAACATGGTAAAGACACGGAGAAGGGGGATTTGTTGTTGCCACCTTCCCACGGCATGACATACTCTCATAGCGACCTGAGTCTCAGTGAGTCTGCCTCTGCAACGCTGCAGCCCCAGGCCTCTCCCTCACTCACACCCAGCCCACATCGAGCTCTGACCCCAGAGATTACAGTAGACGCTGCACCCCCAAGCTCCACCTCTTCAACAGACAACCCTCTCTTGGCAGAAGGCCGACAGTTGTCGCATTCGTCGGGTGAGGTGGACAGAAAGCAGACAGGAACAACAGTGTCTACAGCTGGCAAGAAGCTTGAGGGAGGTAGCAGCTTCCTGTCTGGTAGGCGACATGGTGAGGGCAGTCGATCGGCTTCAGAGCGCGACCTCAGCATCAACATCACGAGTTCTCAGAGCGAGAGTGCTCTGAAGTCTCTGCGTGGAGGTTTCACCAGCGTGCTTACGAGTCCCAGCAGCACCAAGGACATTGTGCTGTCACCTCTGACCCGCCTTGCAAAGGGTGTACAGAACCTTGGAGCAAATCTTGACCCTCGCAAGCTCAAGCAAGGCAGGCTGGCAACTGTAGAGGCTGCTGAGGAAGATAGGAAACTACAGGAAAAATGGAAGCATTGTAGGACAAGATTAATTGCTCTGTAAGTTGTAGATCATGCTACTACCTCTTTATTTTCTACATCAGTATTATATATAAAATAATACAATATTCTATATAAAAATAACAGTGTGTTGGTAATGGAAGTAAAAGCCAATAAATTTTAAGTTTTCTTGTTATGTTAATTTTTATTTACAAGCTAATGATCAATTGTAATACATTATAAAGGAAGAGATAACATTTCATGAGAAAATATTTACAGTCCTAGTGATCAATTACCAAAAAAAAAAAAAAAAAAAAAAAAAAAATCTTGCTCAATGATAAGCTCATTTTATGTATTTCCAAATAGCAGAAAAGCCCAACAAGCACGTTTATAAAAAAAATGAATAAAAAAAATGACAATATTAATAAAAATTTATTTTAAATTAGATTAAAAAAAAAAATAAATATTGCACTTTTTTTTTTAATTTAAAATAAAGTAAAGGGGCAACAATTTTATTTAAATATCTTGAAAGCATATTTCTCATAAAATTTATCCCTTGCTCCTCTTCTTGTTTTGTAAGACACATCTGATTATTTTATTATTAAAATGGTATAAAATTTGCCTTTGTTAATTTAGTGTTGTGTATGTATTGGTAACTTTAAAATTTTCCTGACATTTAAAAAATCTTAATTCATTCCAATATTAAGTATACTAAACTTAAAGTACAGTCATAATAATATATGATACAGTGAACCAATTTTATTTTAAATTTATTTTGTTTGAATTCACTGCTTCAAATTCCTTGTGATATTCTTTTTGTATAATGAATAGGTCTGTTGAAAAACTTAAAAAATAAATAAAACATTAAAAAAAAACTAAAAAAAAGAAAACTACTTGGACATAAGTATGATCGGGTGCAGAAAGTGTATACCCTGAGCTTGGTTTACAAACAGATCTATTGTTCTTAGCTGTAGCACTAATAAATGGAGCAAGCTGCACTCAAAAATGTATGTTTTAAAGATCTTGAAATCAGCTGCTGTCTCCGAAATATCAACAAAACATGACAAAGACTAGGAAGTGTAATTTTGCAGTTAAAATACCACCACAAGCGTATTCAATTGCAATATTAATTTTTTGTGTATTATTACTGTTTCTACTATGTATAGGGATGTTATTATTTTCTTACTTTAAAATATGTGTTGTTTTAACATCTATTATGTAGTGTAATCTTTGATCCCAAAATTAATTTATAAAGCTCACTAAATAAGTGAATTAAAATTATAAAATAATTGCACATAAATTTCAATTAATATAAGTGAGAGCATTCCTGTGTTCATTTTAATATAGTATATAACTATAAAAAAAAAATTAAATTAAATGTATTTGTAGCGCATTATATACATAATATTGAAAAACTAGTTTCTTTTGTTATATATGTTTGTAAAAAATATTTTGTTTTGTCGTAAACAATAAAAGAGGTAACCCTTTTTAGTTTAGAAGCAACAAAAATATTAATATTTTATGTTTATCTTACAATTTGGCAAAATTATGTGTTAGAAATATTTTTTACTCAACTTGAAAATACCAACACACATAACACACAAAACTAGAATTAAAAAAGTACTAACAAATATATATTAGATCTGCAAAGTCCCAAGCAACAAACCCTAAGTTGGAATACCCAATCAGTCATCAGAACAGTTATTGCAAGTTGCAGTGAGTATCTGGATTTGAGGTCCTTTTACTACCAATAGTTCATTGCCACCAGGCAGCAGGCTGCATGGGTTCCTTGACCCACCCATTTCTTATATACATATTTTATCCTGTTCTAACATGTTTTGGAAAAGCATTTTTAATCTCACACTCCTCAATTTTTTTAATATTTATTCAGAAATATTGAGCAGAGCTTAAATTGAATTCAATGTGATTTTATATATTAATAAGCTTTAACATAAAAATATATCCAAATAATGAAGTAAAGTACTGTAAACTCTTGAAGAAAAAGCTTAATGCAGCATTATTTATTTTGATAAATTTATTTTGTAAATCAAAGTCAGTCAATGGAGTACTGACCTTAAATTTTTTTTATTGCAGAAATGGATAGAGGGTGCAAAAATATGCTACTCTGAATTTTTTCAGATTTTTCCGGGGTTTTAAAAAATTATTGAAAGTTCGTTTTATGACTTTTATGACGTTACGGGCGTTAATGTCCTATCCTTTTCTTAAGGAGAGGCGCCTCGTGACGTCATCAAAATGGACTTTCAATAATTTTTTAAAAATACTTCCCGGTCTCAGAAAAACCTGAAAAAATCCAGAGTAGCATATTTTTGCACCCTCTATCCATTTCTGCAATAAAAAAATTTGAGGTCGGTACTCCATTACAAAATCAATTTTTGATAATTGTTTGCAGTCAGTTATATTTTGTTCTCACAGAATAATTTTAGTGAATTATTTATTTGTTTGCACAAGGATAGTTTTTTCCATCTCATATGGTGAACCAACCATAACACCATGATTGAACCTATGATGGTATTAAATAATCTCATTTTAAGATACATAACAGTAGCTGATTTCCACCCAAAACATTAATACAAAACTGTAAAAATGTATTTTAATATTTTATCTAATTCAAATGTGAATTAAAAAAAACAAAACAAAACTATTGTATATTATGAATCAATATGTTGTCAGATAAGATGTGTAGTTATTTATTTTATTATTACATGCATATAGTACTGTGCCAATGTCAATATACTGAAATTAAGTTAGGATTTCAGAAGCAATACCATCCACTTTATGTTCATTCTTTCAAAAGCATAATATTGATTGCTATTATGAAATATAATCAAGATATGACATTATAATACTGTATTAATAATAATAATATATAATCATATAACTATAGTATCTAATGTAAGTATTATTGCTGCTAGGTGCACTAATATGCTGTACACCATAGCAAAGTTTTATAGAGGTTATAATTAATACATATAGTTTCGTAATGACAACGAAAATTAAATGTGCAATTCTACTTTATTATATTTTAATGTCTTTAAAAAAAAATTGTTTTAAAAATTCATAGTTTTTATGCTTATTATAGTGCTCTGTAAACTTTTAAAATTAAATTATCACTGCCTTATGTAGCATATATGAAAGATTTTTGGCGGCCAGTTTATGTTTTAGTTAGAACATATTCAATTATATTAATAAGTAAACCTCAGTAAATTCTTAAATAATAATAATATGTATTATAGCTAGTATATAAATATTATAATGTAAATAACTCATCAATGCAAATAGTTATCAGATGATGAGCTTTTATGTCAATTAAAGAGTAATAATATATGCCATTAGCAAAACAATTAAGGCAAAAGCAATGTATAATATTATACAACCTGTGACTCAAAACATTATGTCAATATAAATAAGTAGTCCTATATAACGTATCTCTTAAATAATATGTATGTTAGAGAGTATTAACAGAATAATAATAATAACAACAATTCATAAATGTGTTTAAAAATCAGAAGTTTTTTAATAATAATAATAAGTAGTAGCACGTATAGCGGCTGTGAGTTTAAGTAACAACAAAGAATTAGCACTGTGATTGCGCTGATAAATTATTTGAATGAAACGCACTAATTTTTTTTTTTTTAATGTTAGCAATTAATGGTTAATCACATATTTCAAAACCAAAATTTCTGTTGTATTTTATATTTTATTGTTAAAAGGTTTAAAAAAAAAGGAAAAATATTTAAAAGGATTTAATTTGAAATAATAATACTTAATTAACCTTTTTTTAAAATGCAGTTTTCTTATTGCAATGCTGTTGAGAAAATTGTATTTTATAAAAATCTTCTTAACTATGGTCTGATATAAGGCTGACAAAGCTTTGTTTGGTGAATTTATCTTCATATTGTATGCACAAGTTAGCTATAGTGCTATTTGATATGGCAAACTTCATTCCAATTAATAAACTAAAAAATACACTACTGCAGTCTATGTGGCAGTAACAAAACTAACAAATACAGAAAATGAGCAAGTTAAAATGGATCATCAACATCAAATTATTTGTTATTACAATAAGCAATTTTCACTTTCCTCCTTACCCTCCCCCCTTCCCCCTGAGTAAGCTAGTACACGAATTTTGAAAAAATATATAAACAGTATATTGGAAAACTTTTCAACAGGCGTCACAAGGCATCACTTTTTATAGGTAAGGTAACAGGGCCAATGTTAAAAAAAAAGTCACATGAAAATTATGAAAAAAAATCAACATGTTTTCCTCTACATCCCTTATCAGTAGCTAAAATACCAGGTATACAAATATGAGCTAGTTTTTGAGTTATGAATTTTTAAAGTTGACTATACTTTAAAATAGAGAAATGGAATTTCCAGCTACTGATAGAGGATGTAGATGAGAACATTTTACTATTATTATTATTTTACAATTTTCATGTGAGGGATATTTTTTAACATTGTGCATGTTACCTTCCCCTTAATAAAAGGGGAATCTAATTTCTTTTAAGGGTAAGGTAACGCCACCAATGTTAAAAAAAATCCCTCTCACAAAAATTCTGAAACAAATTTAAAATGTTCTCCTCTATACCCCCTATCAGTACCTAAAATATCAGGTATACAAATACGATCTAGTTTTTGAGTTATAAATTTTTAAAGTTGACTACTTTAACATGGAGAAATGGAACTTACATGTTAAATTGGTCAACTTTAAAAATTCATAACTCAAAAACTAGATCGTATTTGTATACCTGATATTTTAGCTACTGATAGGGGGTGTAGAGGAGAACATTTTAAATTTTTTTCAGAATTTTTGTGAGAGGGATTTTTTTTAACATTGGTGGCGTTACCTTACCCTTAATCTTTTTTTGTTCTATTTTTTCAATAATATTTTTCTTTTGTCGGTTGTCAATATGGTATTATTGTGATGCCAACACGAGTCACCACACTATTTGTTTTATGACTGCAGTTACTTTAAATTAGTATCATTATCAGCTGGCCTGATTTAACTAAGGTCTTCTCCTGGAGTAATAAGCACATTTTCTAACTTTTTTTTTCTAACCTGTTCATTTCTTCTTTTTATTATCTCCATATATCTCAGGTAGAACAAGATATACATGTTCATGCAGTTTTAGCTTGACTGACGATGTGCTTGTTTGTGTATTTTGACTAGTTAATAACTGGAATCACCCTAGCCAACCATAGCACCAACTGCCTTGTGAGATGAAGGATATTATATGCACTAAGAATAATGTTTGTACATACAAAAATATGTTTGTGAGCTATATAGTGTACCATACTTTACAGTCCTTATTATTGTTTGTAAAATAAACTTATATATTAATTATATTACGTTAAATTTGAAATATGTGTACATCTCATAAATCTTGAATATCAAAATGATATTATATGTGTTACTTATTTTATATTAATAAAAAGGAAATTAAATATATTTAAATGTAAGAAAGGACACCATATAGAATATGGAAGTCCAAAGGGCATCTCAAATATGTAATGTAAGACCCTGTCTATTCCATGATTTATTCCTTTTATTTTTTTCTATAGTTTTAGTTATGCAGTTATTTAGTTTTGCAGCAAATATGAAATCTTTTTAATTTAATGTGTGTTAAAATTAAGTCATAGTTACCTCTGAATTTGTATTATTTATACGAGTCCAGTGCTATAATTATACCTGCTAGATTTATTATAGAAGCTATAATATAGCCTCTAGATATAAAAAATATATTTTAAAATTAGAATCTTTTTAACTTCATTAATATTTTATGTTTTAATTTACACATATTTATGCTATAATTCCAAATTTGAAAAGGTTATTTTGAGCTTTTGATTTTTCCATCCAGCATGGCTTGATCACAACTTCGCAATTAAGTTTGAAAACGTTAGATTTGAATTAATAAGATCAGTTCTCTTCATCAACATATAGTAGTGTAAAAAATGTTCTACATTCAATTTCCTTACATCTGGAATACTTAAGCAGCATAGTTGTCTTTAGCTTTCAATTATATTTTGCAGTATCAGTTGAAATTCTTGCATCCAAAAAGTATTACTGCATGTATATAGTTCATTAACTCAAACTTCTCAGCATCCTTTTTTGTTGTTGTTGTTCTATTATTTTTAAAAAGTTTTGGCAATGTATCACAGTTATAAATTTTACTAAAATTAATATATATATATATATATATATATATATATATATATATATATATATATATATATATATATATATATATATATATATATATATAATAAAAAGTGATTCTCTGTAACAATTCTTACATTTTTTGTTCTTTATTCTGTTATGAATTTTATTACCTCTTTATGTTATATTTACATCCTTTTGACTCGTTACTATAAGCATTCATGACCAAAATATTTAAATTGTGTATGTATTTTAACAAATGTTACTTTATAAAACTTAAATTGTTAACTTGTTAATGTCTGTATAGTCCTCTAATTGGCCATTGAAGGTGTGTGTACTATTTGTTGTGAATTGAGAGTTACTTTTATTTATCCAGAATTTTGATATGATTTTTTTTATTCATACATATATAATATATTATACATAGTTAAATGAAAGTACAAAATTACACCATTGCCTAGCAGCTATCACAAGTTCCAGCGCAGACAAATAACCTGTAAAATTTTCTTGTAAAATATCTTCAGCTTGAGTCTATATTCTATTGAGTACGTGAAAATATAAATTTCACCATACAATATTGATGTTGATTAGAATTAATGTGAATGAATACAATAAATGAGTGTAATTAATTCACTTATATAACAAACAGTAATTATGAACTCCTATGTTATGGAGCTGTCTTGTTTCAACTTATTTAAAAAAATAATAATAATGACAGTCTCTTCATTAAAAAAAATCAATGCAAAATGGCAGGATATTGTTTGTAATCATCCAAATCTTTGAAGTTAAATCAGGTAAAAAAATTATGTAGACAAACAAAAATATATAATATATTTATACTGTATATATATTTATTTTTTTTATGTATTTTCTTTTGTTTTTAATAGTATTATGCAGTCATCTAAATTTACCTGGTATACATTTATTTTTTATTGCTACATTGTATTCTAATAATTATATGCATGTCTGTGCAGTCTGATAGTTTTAACCTAAACTAAGCAATAATTAATTATTTAATGTTACAAATTTTTATATTAACTGTATTTTAGTCTGTACATGAACCTTGCACCAATGTTGTTTATTCAATGAAAAAGTGGATTATAGCATATTTTGTTAATTAAAATTCTATGCATTTTTTTCTGTATAGCAAGGTATAGCAAAAAACAAAAAAGCTGTCATTTAAATATGAGAGTTGCTGCTATGGTGCTCTCCTAGAGGGACACTTTAGTATAATATATTTTCTTTATATTAGTGAATGGCTGAATTGTGCTGGTATCTTTGCTATAAGCTTTGTTTATTGTAACAATTAACTCCTATTGAGTTATATAATATCACACATATTATATATATATATATATATATATATATATATATATATATATATTATGTGTAATAATTCTATAAAAATATCATAATTTAAGTCACCTTTATAAGTAAAATGAAAGGGAATTCTTGTGCATAAATTTCCAAATAGGGAAAAAGTTGGCAATTTTAAGTCTGTTTACCAAGAACTATATGCATGCAGTTTTTGCTTTAAGCAGTGTATATAATTCCCTCAGATGTGCCATCACTTTCTGGATCTCAGTCATAATTGGGGATTGGTGAACCATGTTTCTTTGCTTGTTTTTGAAGTGCACGGGCAACAAGCAAGCTGTATGGCAGGAGAGAATTGCAGGCATTTAGTTAACAAGACTGCAGGTGCATATTATGTATTCATTTAAATATATAAACTGATCAATAGTGCAGGCAGCTATCTGTGTGCCATGCTTCAAACTACTTTGCTGTCATAGCTAGTGATACAATCACCATTGAGCAACTATACTTAATCAGTTTGTAACAAATTTTTAAAATCAAGGTGTGCAGTCATTAAAAGCTGAACTTTTTCAAATTGTTAGAATTGTTGTTATTGGACATCAATGGACTTATGCCCTTTTTTCCTGCTTATATGCTTGATGGTGAAAAAATAGCAATACAACTTGTTTTGTTGCTTCAAGACTCAAATTGCTAAATTTTGGCATTCTTCACTATGTTGTCTTATTTAGCATTATATGATTTCAAATCTTGCCTTTAACAAATTAACATTTATATATGATATTTAAAAGAAATGGATAGGAACAACCAGCAAGTCCTTACCAATAAAAAAAAGTCACAGCCAGTGAAAATCTTTAGGTCACACACAGGTTCACAAAAAAATTAGTTACTGTAACTGAAGTTAAGCATTGAAATGATGCAAAACATATTACAATGTAAATCATTTTCAATAAGTGAACCTGTGACCACAAGATTTTTCACCTGCTGTCATTTTTGTAAGGCCTTGATTATCAAAAAATATTATCGCAACCTACGTAAATGGTTTATTTCCTTTAATTGAATGACATTTAAATGTAAATTTATTTCTTAACTAAAAAAACTACAATACTTTACTCTTGTATAGTACATCACTTGCAACCTTTTTTTCTTTATTTTGAAAATAGCACGCACCTATATTATTGTATACATTATACCTACAATATTGAAAGCAACAAACATATCACTATAGCTAGTTAGTTGCTAGCCTTGTGGGAGTCAAAAAAAACTTTTCTTTTATTTTTCTTGCCATATATGATCAGAAAATGCAATTAAACACATTTTCACTGCTTCTATTAGGATTGACTCTTTGCCTTGCAAACTGAATATACTGTATTCCACTTTCCCAAAAAGATCCCATCATACCTGAATGGTTTATATTATACTTAATTTTAATTCCAACACCTTAGTTTTAAACATTTTCAATTTCTTTTATTTGAAATTTATGAATTTAATAATAATTTTCATTGCATTTATTCAATACTAAAAAAGAGTGTCAGGTTTATTTTTTCTCTTGACTACTTATTGACTTATTGATGTGATCACACCTAATGATAAAGTATATGTGAGATCAAATTAATTAACTGCTATATAGCCTTAATTCATACCCATTACCCCGCCGCGAGCTGTAAAAGCTCTTAGGGGTGTATCCTTTTTTTTTTTTTTTTTTTTTTAAAAAAAAAGGTTCATAATTTTAATTTGTACATGTATGTACATAACATACATGTACATGTTGTTATGTTTCTTATTTCTAATTAATTATTAAAGCCTCATAAATGACTAGTGATCAGATTGTAATATAATTAAATTCTTGAATATTTGCTTTGCAAATTAATTTAAGTAGTTCATCATATTTTAAGGTCATATTTAACACTTGTTTGTCTGGATTATCAATATTTATATAAATATTTATTTTATAAATATATTATTGTTCCGACAATAGTTATATTATGAATACTTTCGCTATGGCACACGGAACAACTTTCCACCGTAATAAATTATGGTGAGACTTTTTTAATTGTATAGCCATTATTGTACTTAAATGCTCCGAGAGGGTGGATTCAGGAAAGGGGTACCCCTAGAAGGTTCCGAATGACATCAGAGTTGTAACCCCCCCCCCCCTTTATTTTTTCCTCCATTTGTTTTATTTTAGTAATTTCTTATAAAAAAATACAGCAGCGAATGTCTTTTTTTTTTAAGTGTCTTTCAATATATTATATTCACACATTTATATATTATATATGTATATTTATATACATATGAAAATGCAATGCTCAGGCCAGTTACTAAATTACGTTGTTACCTTTTCATGTCACGTGCGTGGTAAATTAATTTTTGCATCTAATACCATCTTTTTTTTTAATTTTCAGAATTTTAGTAACGATGCTATAATAATATGCTTATATAATATATATAGCATTCAAAATTATGTGTGTTGTATGCATATATTATAAAGTTCCCGAAAATATGTGTAGACACTGTAGACAAAAATGTATTATAAAAAATTTCGTTACAAAATAAATAACAATAAAAAAATGTATTTACATGACTTTTGTATTTATCAAATTATTTGTAATTTTGAAATATGTGTAATTATTAATTAAATAACCCTCAATTTTTAGCCATTATATTTTGAAGTCCATAAGATTATACATTGTTTTTCATTAAATGTTGAGAGATGTATGAAAATAAAAGATAATATTATTGAAACTACATTGATTTTATTTTATATGACATTGTGTAATATATTTTCCAATTAACCCATCTGTAATTAAGTTTGAAGCGGGTGATCAGTCGTCACCAGATTTTGTTAACATGAAAATTATTTTCAAATATCAGATGAACAGGAAGTACGTATTTCAACTGTCAAACTGAAAATGTATTTTACAAAACATTCCATTTCCCACAATCAAAACAAACATCGAGCTCACAAGGTTTGGTGCATTTTTACCTCTCCCTGTAAAAAGAAAGTAATAAATAATTATTTAAGCCCACACCTTACTCTAATTTGACTGCGGATTTAGGCTTTAATTAAACCATTTAATATTTTAAATATTTAAATATATTTTATTTTTTTTCCTGATATTTTTAATGATTTTTAAATAGTATTTTCTTTGGTGTTTGTGCGTCACAATGTGTTTGGTTAAAAACAGCCACTTAAGATTTTAAAGTTAGAAATTTAGGGCATAAATTAATATATATTTTTTTTTTATTTTTATTTATTCACATTAAATATCATGCTACAAACAAGTTGTAACATCTTCATTTGCAGAGATAGAAAGTTTCAAAGTTTTTCCAACTTGTTTGTCACAGTAATTGAGTTTTATATGCATAAATTATATAATGCTTTTTACTATATCGAGAGGGGGAAAAGTTTAACATGAAACCATATTAAAATAGTATTATAGCCTTTGTTCTATATATGTGTGTGTGGACAAATATTATAAAAAATAACCTTTTAAAATATAAATAACAATTAAAAAAAAAACATTTGTATTTATTACCAAATTAATTGTCATTTTGAAATATGTTTAATTATTAATTATAATAAAGAACCTTTAGTTTTAGCCAAGCCATCCATATACACATTACACAGAACATATTGCAGGTATATACTCCTTACCTTGATATTAGAATTTCTCTGATGAACCCGTAGCATCTGATATCTATGTTTTACTTCTTTCATCTTGCTTTTTGATCAATGCTCTTAGCTAATTAGTAACATATATAAGATGCTTTATATATAACACATATATATATATATATATTTATACGCACATACATACATTCATTTAAATACACTTAAGAAGTTTGTATAATTACAATTCGTCTACTTGCATGATCTCGAATAAGGTCGGACTCTGATAATATATTTTTCTGCCTCCTAACTTTGCCACTAATATATATTTCAAACATAATGAAATATGTTTAGGAATTTCCTTAATACAATTAAACCATAAGTTGAAGAATTCTTGAACATGCACTGCTTCAGCACGCAAAAATGAAGTGTCAATAGCGAGTGCAGAGATCGACGATTCGATGCCAACGCAGCCTCTAGAGGGGATTTGAAGAGGCTGATCAATTCTATACAGACTTCAATGTATACAATGTATAGTAGCTTCTCCAGAATTTTATTTTATATTTTTACGTAAAATATATATATAGCTAAGCAAATACGAATACTTGACCCACATATATATAGCCTGCATCAAACAGGCAAAGTATTACAAAGTGGAGACGACCGAGATATAAAATTGTAACAGTCAACAATAGACAAGACACACGACGTATATAAATTTAATTATATATAAGCGGAACATAAAGGTCATCACACGCGATAGTTTTATTTCATAAAATGCACTCACGATACAGGAAAGCGTGATATAAGATTTGCAAATGTAATTATTTTTTGTGGGTCAACGATATTTCATTTATTGATGCATAGGAATCAAACGACTGGGCTTTTAAACCATTAAAAGTTTCCACTGTACCAGTTATAGGTTAATTGTTATTATCACGTAACTGACCTTCATTTGCAATATTTGCAATTTAAAATAATCTTATTTGTTCTTCATAGGCTAATTATATATCAGTATAATTAAAGGTAGATTTTCATGAGCAACAAGGGCGATGCTGCGCGATTTTGACGTAAAAGCATATAATATAATTATTATGATCCTATGCATAGCAAGCGAATTTGCCGGGTTACCGCGGCGAATATCACGTTTAATTACGATTTTTTTTTAATTGCTAAATATAGCCGCCAATTGATGTTACAGCTAGTGCACATTATTCGCCTAGCTGCACGTCGCTTCATAAAAATCACCATGTGACTGTGCCTTTAATAAAATTGATATGATCTACTTTCATAATTGCAACGTACTCGTATTATTAAATTATAAAAATAAAATGTAACTCCTTGCCGTGAAAATTTCCAACCACATTATAAAATCACAATTTATTTGATTTGCCATACCTACAATACGTAAAAGATAGGGTAATGTGATTGCCATCAAATGCCCATAACAATATCTTTTGACGTTATAGAAAGCTGTTTACTCTATATTGTACAAAGAAAATGAAGATATAATAATTTAATAAATCATGGTTAGGTATTTCTTAATTTAATTATAATATCGTCTCATAAACAACTCTAATCCGTAAATTGTGTAAATAACATAATTTAAATAAAATACGTGTTACGTATCTATATATAGTCTATATAGTAAGGTTGAATTCAACTATTACTTTATTTTAAACGCAAAATTAGTGATTACTCTACAAAAAGGAGCAAAAATACATTTAGCAGACTAAACTATATGCGTATACCCTTTCACTCATGAATTATATTTATAAACATAATATTATGCTTAAATGACATGTTTTACACCTATGTTATATATTATATATTGTATTGTATTGTATATTATACCAAACTTAAAAATTGTGATAGAACGTAAAGTAAAAACCAAACAAAAACGCTTTAAACGTGCTGTTAACAACATAATAAATCTGACAGCCAAATATATTATATTAAATCAAAAATATTCATGGTCATGCACTAATTGGAATAGAATGATTAAAATACTTAATTTAGTCTACGTGGGATTTAAAATCAGGAATGTTTAATAATGTAAACTGGATACCTATATACATATTTGCATTAGATTACATATTATTATAAAATAACAATGTTATAATTATATTTCATGTTATTCATGTAATATGTACACTGTACACTAAATTTTACGTGCTTGTTAAAGAGATTATTTTCATTTGCTTAGAATTTGTGTGATATATTATTTTTCATTATATAAAAAAATATAATACTATTTTATTTTATCACTACATCGGCGTAGCTAGGAACCACACCCTACCCTATGCCGGGCTTGAAAATATCACGTGCACTATTTTTTTAAAAATATGACACGTAATTTTGTTTCCTGAATTTCAAATTAAAAGGTCATATATTCAATTCAATATATTCAATAAAGTTTAAGTTTTTTTTTTTTTTTTTTTTTTTTTTTTTTTTTTTTTTTTTTTTTTTTGCAACCTTTTAAATTATTAGAAATTCCATATAATATATTATGCTAAAATGGGTACAAATCAATATACAACTGATTTTTGTTTATTATTATTATTATTTCCCCGTCTATTTTATATTAACAGTGATTTATTCTATAGCAATTGCTTGCAATCTATTTTAATTAACTTCTTTCATAAAAGAACTAACAATCATTTTTACAATTCTAATTAAAATTATTAATAGAAGATAAACGTCTTGAATGACTTGGCAGTAGAAAATTGCATCATTATTACTTGCATAATTAACTTGCTCTATAAATTTGCATTATTTTCCTATAATTACTCGTTAACTCGTATCACCTATATAAATGATCATGAATATTTTCATGAAAAGGGACAACCTGCATGATTTTTTTATTGCAGGAATGAATAGAGGGTACCAAATTATGCTACTCTGAATTTTTTAAGATTTTTTTGAGAGCCAGAATTATTTTTAAATAATTATTGAAAGTGCAGCCACGCCCCCTGGAGGCGTCAATAGGCGTCCAGTCTCCATCCTTTTTATTAAGAATTCAGGGGTGCCAACTGAAATCACAGGACTTTCAATAATTATTTAAAAATAGTTCCGGGTCTCAAAAAAATCTGAACAAATTCGGAGTAGCATAATTTGGTATTTCATTTCTGCAATAAAATTTCTTCAAGCAGGTTGTCCATTGTATTCAAATATGAACTTCCGTGTACGTACGTTATCCGAGAAATTTTCAGTGTAAGAAGATTTGGTACGAAGGATAGTTCGGTGCGGTGAATTTTGGGTACAGAGATATTTCGGGGTGCGAGGATGATTCGGTGCAAGCGTAAGATATTTAAATATTTTGATTGTTTAATATTTGTATTACATGATGACCCCACTATACTTTCATATTATTTAAAATAAAATATTATACCTTTCTGTAAAGTTGTAAAATCAATTAACTAATTAGTTATATAAATCATGTAAATATGTTCACTTCGAGATGATTGATGGCCTGCTCTGTTTGGGGAAGTTGTCGCAGAGTGTATGGAGGCTGGAGAACTTGAAACAACTTTTTTTAATTTCTGCAGTGTGGCTCGAATGAGGTTCTCCCCCAACTGTAAATATGCATCTTAATTATCTCGTTGTCTCTTGCTGTGCGATAATGTTCAAACTGCAAGTATTCAACTTGCGTCATTCTTCATCGTGCTTTTGCTGTATGAAGTGGTTTCTAGTTTTTATTTATCACCCTAAAATTGGTAATTAGTTAGTATGTGTTGGTAGTATATTATTATATATACTGCAATATATAAAGAATAATATGAATTTTTTTTATTTAAAGCTTCTTTCTTTATAATTTTCAAAGGGTAAGGTTTTAAAATTAATTACAGAGTAAAATATATCATTAATTAATTAAATTAATTATTTATTTTATCTCATTCCAAATACAAGGTACACACATAAAATACATGGTATCATGCATGGGTAAGACGCGTCATTTTAGAACAAAGAATATATTAACACACACACAAAACAACAAGAAAAAAAATTTTTTTTTTACACATCCAAATCTGTCAAAATTTAGCATTCAAATATTCATCTACACTATAAAAACAATACTTATTAAGAAACAATTTTACAGCGCTTTTAAATTCTATATATGTGTAGATATCTTTTAATGAAACAGGAAGTTTATTGTAGATTTTAATACATGAGCACATAGGACCTTTGTCTAAAAGTTTAAGTCTGCTTTTTGGAGGTAATATAGTACTATTTATATTCCTAGTATTATGGTCATGGACTTTCTCCTTATGAAAAATATCAAAATTACTCTTAACAAAACAAACACACTCTAAAATAAAAATGCATGGTAATGTGAGAATACAATGAGATTGAAAATGTTTTTTACATGATTCACGGTAGGGTAAGTTTAACATTGTTCGAATTACCCTTTTTTGCAAAATAAAAATCTTTCTTGAGTCAGTAGAATTACCCCACATAATAACCCCATACTTCAAAATGGAATGGAAGTTTGCATAATACAATATCTTCAAACATTTCACATCACAGGCAAATTTCAGTTCATTAATTCCATATATACCGGATGCTAATCTCATTTGTATGCCCCTAATGTGCTTTGCCCATTTTAGATTACAATCCACATGAACTCCAAGAAATTTTGTACCCTCCGTTGTATTCACTGTTTCATTATTTATATTTATATCCTGTGTAAACAAATCTTTATTCTGAACAGTATTAAAAACAACTACTTCTGTCTTTTTCCCATTTAGTGCCAAACCATTATAATGAAACCATTTGTCTAACTTTGGGAGAATACAGTTTATCTTCTCTGCCAAGTTAAAATTATCATGGGCAGAGATTCGAACATTTGAGTCATCAGCATAAAATATTGGGGAAACACCAAGTGATAAACAAAACTCAGGCAGGTCATTAACATACAATATCATATTATGTTCTGATGTACATACAAAAGCCGCAAGTTTGCAGGTAATTGCTTGAACAAAGACATGCGACCCCTTTGATTATAAAATGATCATATATATATACATCATGTGTATGCATGCAAGAAAAGTGAGGCGTCCGTCAAAGCAATTTGTTTAGATTCCCTTTTCTGACTAACATTCTGAACATAAAGATAAAATTACAAAGATCCGTTTGCACATAGAAACTATATTACATGTGCTAATAACTTCAAATTGTACTGTTTGGGATACTTTATACTAACTAATAATAATAATAATAATGATTCCTAGAAGTAGTATTAGTATGGTAACTATGGTATACCATATTATGTATGTAATAACAGTGTTAACAATTTACTATATGCATATACTTAATAGGCGCGATTCACGAAGCAGTTAGCCAGGTTTCTAACCACATTTAATTAGGTGGTTTAACACGTAAAACAGGTATAGTTAAACGTGGTTAAGCTAAACGTGGTTAAAAACCTGGCTAACTTCTTCGTGAATTGCACCCAATATCATCTTCCAGCTAGTATAATATTTTGGGAACCACTGAAAGTTAATATTAAAAGTAGTTTTACTCTTAAAATATATATATATATATATATATAAATTAGGACAGGAACAAATTTAAATTCAAGATAATCTTGCAGAACCCATTTGGCATCTCTGAGGTTGATGACATTATACCTTCCGTATATTTCTCAACTGTATCATGTACACTCCTCGTCTCTGAAAAGTTCCCTTTTGTAGAATTGTTAATCGCCATGTCCCGTAAATATAGCACAGGACATGATGATTAACAATTAAGGCAGATTCCATATAAATTTATATTAAGTACTCTATGATGGTCACTCATATCCCTAGTCGAAAAATAAGAATGCTAAGTGATAATTTGAGCAGTAGTCAAGTAGTCAACTACTTGACTACTGCTCAAATTATCACTTAGCATTCTTATTTTTCGACTAGGGATATGATACAAGAAACAGTTGTTCAACCCTTTGAAAAAATATCACAGAAAAGAGTTCATATTATCAAAAAGCAAAATTATATGATCAACGAAACATAATTTAAGAAACATCAAGAATGATTAACCCCGTTTAAAAATCTGCTGAAAAAATCGTTAGTACATAAAGATTAAAGATGAGGTCAACTTATTCTTTCATAGCGAATTTAAAATAATTGAAAAATACATTCTTCATCACTCATCTATATAGTATAATCATGTATTCATAATAAATAATTAGTTTATTTCAAATATATAATAAATATTGGATCCTATAAAAGTAGTTTTCTATACTTGTTCTTCTGTTTGCTTAAAATATTGTTGTGTACTAGACGAAGACTGATTAATGCTGTATATTGTGATTTTTTTTGTCATGTGTGTATCACCTATGGTAAAATAAAGTATTTAAAGTATTATATAATATATTCTATTATTGCATTATACGTATTATACATTTATATTTTTGGTACCTTTTATCACCTCAGGACTAAAGTGCCTAATGCACTACGAAGTTACTTTTACATAACATTATTATTACACTATATTTACAAATTATAATTTTTTGCATTTACAGACTTTTATAGCCATTGCCCTGAAAATTTTCACAGAACAAAAGATTGGTGTCAATGTATAATTACAGTGTTCACACAATACATCGACGCTGTGGCAATTTATTGCCAAGTGAAATTTTCTTTATTATATAAGGTTACAAAAACTCGTGGTACTTTCTATACATAAGTCACTCGTGAACTTGGAGATCACGTTACTATTGACTAATTAGCTGCATGGCAGTGGCGTAACTACAGAGGGGGCCAAGGGCCCCGGGCCCGTGCATCAAAGGGGGCCTTTTCAGTTAAGCTCATTGAAGAAATTTCAATTGAGCGTGAAAAAAAAAAAACTATATTACGCATTTTTTTCCCCCCGTAAACAATTTTTTTTTAAATGTTTGTCACAAATATGAAGACCAGAAAGAAGCATTATCTTTTTCATTTGGGGATAAGGAGAACAATAGCTCATACGTGTTCCTCATCTGACTCATCTCTCCCTGTTTTATGACATTTAAGATTCGAATAAACCATCCCAAATTCAGTTCACCATGTCGTTGAAGCACGCGTGTACAGTTGAAACAATAGTGTTTCTAATAAGTCAAAATTGTGCTTACATTATAGACATTTTCTATGTGATAGTATACCATACTTGTTAATTGGTAATTCATGTTATAGTAGATCAAAATGAACTAATATTCCTGAGTAATATCTATGAATTTTAATATTTTTACAACACCAACATACTGTGTTTTCTATTTTTATTTTAAAATTGTTGATTGCTGCATAACGTGACATCTGTGGATCTGCAGATATAAATTAATAAAAGGAATTTATAAAATATTGCGCAAATCTAATTTCACTAAAATATGTAATTTTCTTCATTAAAAAAAATGCCACGCCCACATTTTCTAAAAATTTTCGCCTCCAGCGGGGATCCCTTCCCCCCCACCCCGGAGCCGCCGCTTCGCGGCGAAGGGGCCCAAGTGGACCTTCGGCCCCCGGGCCCACATTTTGTAGTTACGCCACTGCTGCATGGGTGGCAGTACAGCAGCTCCAATTAGAAAATTTTATGCAAATAGTATGCTCGATCATTATTAAAAATCATATTTTAATTAATAATTAAAAAATAGCAATAATAAAATTGTTAAAATTTTAAATTATTAAATTTATTGTTGAAATTTTTGTTTGTATAATATGTTTAAATAAATTTGCCACACGACTTAATTATAATAATATATTGCATGGTGGTAAACAATGGACACGTAACTCATGTTTCTTGTATGCTGAGTGCATGAAATTTGTATCATATCAATAGCATTATTTATACTAGATTTATTGCAAAATGTATAGCTTTGTATCGCCATCGATGTAATGTCATGTTCACGCTTGATTTGATTCATGCAAGAATAAATTTGACTATATAGAAGAGCACCGAATAATGAAGATTTAAACAAGTAAATATATAGCAAAACAAACATGCATTTATTTTAAAAAATTAGAATGATAAATTGTGTGATTTGGGCACCAATCTATTGCCAGAATGCTGCATATTAATTAAAAAAAATCAGGTTTTAATAAAAATGCAAATATACGTGAACTTTTGTGAACAACGTTCCACTGTGCAAGCTCAATATATCACCGCATGGTCAATATTCATGAGCAATACTTTAAAAACAAAGCAACAAGCAACATTTTCTGTTGTCAGTTTGCAATATATTTAAAAATTAAAATATATTTAAAAGCGAAGAGCAGAAAGTGTCAAGTGTCATTCACATACCAAGAACATGACAGTGCGTGCGGTCAGAA
The DNA here is from genome assembly GCA_949825025.1 of Siphlonurus alternatus. Classification (NCBI taxonomy): domain Eukaryota; kingdom Metazoa; phylum Arthropoda; class Insecta; order Ephemeroptera; family Siphlonuridae; genus Siphlonurus; species Siphlonurus alternatus. The sequence goes on from OX463788.1 coordinate 31,886,013, forward strand.
ATTATCGATTTATCATTTAACTCTATATATATTACACGGATCAATAAGAATGAAATTTTTATTTTAATGAAAACGAAAATGTTCAAACACTGACTGACTGCAAAAAAAAATTAAAATTTTCAATTAAAAACCCAGAAACGATTATTGAATGTGTATTTCATGAAATAATGTAAATTAAAAAGCTCATATGAAGTAATAATTCTGGAGATTTATTGATTAAATTTATTGATGTTTCGACATCGGGTCTATGAATCAAGCAGTCATTGAAAGTAAACATTAGGCCTGTTCGTAAACCCTGCTCGGTGTACACTTTCTGCACACAATCGACCTTATGTACATGGGATATAAGGTCGATTGGGTGTAGAAAGTGTGCACCGAGCAGGGTTTACGAACAGGCCTATTATTAATATTTTTGGAGAACAGTTTGTGAATATCAATTAAATATTATAATGCCACGTTATGTAGCATGCAGGCCTTTCACAATCATCTTTCTTTTTTTCTCCTTCTTGCCCTATCCTGTATACTTTGGGAAAAATATAAAATGTTATTATTGCTGCTTGCTGTGGTGTTGGAGTTGTGTAAATGATCGATATATTTAAAAATTATAATAATGTCAATAATATACAGTTTTGAATTAATTGCCTAACAAGCCATACTAACTTTATTAGCATTAATTCAAATTTATTTGATTACTTCTGCTTGGTGTAATATCATCATATATGATTATTAACACTTCCAATGTTCAAGTCAAATATTTAAATTTTATTCGTTTGAAAAGTTTGGGAGTGTTTGTGAAGGTTGAACATACAAAAAGAAAGAAACTTTTTATTAAGGACGGTTTGAATTTTAACATTCATACACCTTAAAAACAACGTAAACACTGCTAGTTTTAAAATGATGAAAGCATTCCCTTGAATTAAAATTATATGTCCTTTGCCTTTGGCACAGAAGCCTCATATTTTATAACCTCGTGCCATATATCATGTTAGCATTTAAAATTTTATTTGCAGCATCAAAAAACGTTAAAGGAAAAAAATTAAGCTATGACTTCTAAAAAAATTAAAAAAAAAAATCTACTGTAGTAATAATGTGTACGAAAACTTTGCCATTTAAATTATATTTTAATAAAAAAACAGAAATACTGTAACATAAAATGAATAAATCCCTTTTTATAAATATACTGTATACTGTAAATACCGAATTAAAATAAAATTTACTTTTACCATATGTTTTGAGATTTCAGTCTCATTTCATCCTTACATTATAAATATAAATTTAATTGACTTTTAATTATATTAGAAGCTATAATCATTAAAGAGGAACAGGACGAAGTTGAAGCCCAGCCCATGGCCAGTGAGAGGCTATGTGCCTTACCGTGACCTACATCCCGACGACGTCCCGTGACCGCCCCCAAGCCCGCGCCCTTAAGCCTGCACCCTAACCCACCATCCCCAAAATTGGCTTTAGATCACCGTCAGTCGACCGCGCACCCAAGCCCCAGCGAGTCAAATGAATGTGATTCCGTTTAGGCTGGGTCCCACCGTGGCCGAAAGTCTGGCACTCCAAAGGAGCATTATTGCGAGGAAAAAAATAAAAATAAATAAATAAACAAGGCACCGCTGAGTTTGTCCTAAGTTTTATGACCAGGCAATCCAGAAGTGTCTAAAAAAAAATAATAAAAACATTGCAGGATAAGAACGACCCTGCGGTACACGCGGTCCTTATTGCGTGAAGTAGCAGGTGTGTATACTACTTGATGTCGCTCATTGTCTTCATTTGCGCGGCTGATGACTGCATGCTCTCGGTACTATCAACGACACTAACATGCCACCCGCGTCGGCTCGTTGGGCTAACTGTGCTTGTAGCAACGAATCCTTTTTGTTGTTCTACCGATTGCTTATATAGAAGAAAATACTTCATTTAATAATAGTTTTGCAAAGGTAATCTTCATAATATCATTTTATTTGCATTTAGGTGAGTTTTCAAGGTCGCGATTGTTGATTTTTGTTTTTTTGTTTTTTTTTCGTCGGGTCTATGGATATAAGAGTGAATGCTGCTATGGAACTGAATATTGCTATTTTATACTGTGGCGCCAAGGTGTAACACGAAAGCTGATGTAAAAAATCATTATTTTATTTATTAAGTATACGAAAGCCTGGGCATGTCCTTCGTACCTATAAAAAGAAAGCAGCACCTCGGGGCGATGTTCCCGCTGCAGATCGCCGCCCTTCGTCACTGTAGTTGCTAAGCAGCAGACTTTAACTCCAATCTGCCACCTATCTTAATCCTAATTAAGCTTCATCGTAAGGGCATACTTTCACCCAATAGGGTACTGATCGGTATTTGAGTTAGCAATGCTAATAAAAAGTGCTGTGAATTCTATGAAGAACGAGCCCTATTAGAGCATTCTACGACAATTTGCTGATTTTATATGAATTTTTAAAACTTTTTTTGATGACGTCATACCATTGAATCTTAAATGGGGAAATGCATCAGTTAACATTGCTAAAATGAAAAGTTATTGAAGTACGAATTTCAAACCTTCATTATCGTGATTCTAGCACCTGAAAACCTTGCAAATGAAGTTTTGGTTAATTTTCAATATTAAGTATGTGATTTGGCAATGTTAACTGATCTATTTTCCCAATTTAAGATTCAATGCTATGACGTCATTTTTGAGAGGTTTTAAAAATTCATATAAAATCAGGAAATTGTCGTAGAATGCTACAATAGGGCTTGTTCTTCATGAAATTCTCGTGCCTTTTGAAATGTTGACAAAAACTTGAAACTTTTATTTTGGTCAGTTCCCCATTGCATATAGATGAGGTTTAAGGTTAGCCCGGGGCTAACTTTGTTGATTTTGATTGATGCAATTGGTGTTTAATATATTTAACTTTTGTTTAATATAAAGAGATATTGGGCGCGATTCACAAAGGTAGTTATCCAGATTTCTCACTATAAGCAGCCTTGCACTATTAACCAAGTTTAGTGAAAAACCTGGATAACTCTTTCATGAATATCCCACATTGTAGCTACATCAGTGTCGTAATATGAAGTAAATATAAAATGATGCATCAATGCCTCAATCGTTACATGAATGCTCTCACTAAATTGCAGAGGTAAGGTGTGAACGTAGCAGTTAATTCGATAATGGAAATTATTAAGTAAACAATAAATTAGTTTTATAATTATCAGATATTCTTTACGATTGAAATTCATAAACAAAATCCAGCAATAAAATATTTTTTACATTGTTTTATGTATTATTATTATTTATTACATTAAAAAAGGCTTATAAAACAACATGATAAATTTTACTGTACGATTCAAAAATTTTAAGTACTTTAAAATATATTTATATAATTTTTTTGTATCTAAAGAGGATTGCGACATGCTTTTTGCTACTATAAATTATGATGCTATTTTTTATTAAATTAATACCGTGAGAACCAAAAACTTGCTTTACATGGCTGGTCATTCTAATTAATGTAAAATTTCATTTATAAATATAATTATTTGAACTAAATTATTAATATTAAAATCATTGTTCATTTTTGTTATACAAATTATTGTTGAGTTGTCTGGTGAAAGAAACAATACGGGGCATACATGACCAAAATGTGTCAATTGCCCCAAAATACCAACCAATCAATCAATCAAACAATACGGGACAGTTATTGTTGATTAACATGTTATGGCAGACATTATCAACAATGGTTTGTTACAACCATTGCGACTAGAAGACTTTTTTTATTAATTTCCTGTATACTAATTAAGAATTTTACTGTAATAAAAAAAGGAAAAGTAAAACTAAATATTGATCTATAAGACTTTTCAATTTATAACTTTCATAATAAAATATAATTTTTTTATTTTAGAAAATCACTTATTAGAATGCATTGTTGGATAAATGACACACTTATTTATAGAAATTTTTGCTGACTTCATTTTTTTATGCCATAAAAAAAAAAAGAAGAAGAAAAAGAAAATCGATTTTATTCTTTAGGTCTTTGTCTTTCATTATCCCTGCAATCAATTGCTGTTCACTAATCTGACAAATATTGCTTGTGAAATGTAGGTCTCCTTTTAGCTCCAAGTGGCGTAAGTAGTGCTTGAGTTTGAACAGAGACAGAGTGAGGGCGTCTGATTATTGGAGACAGATAAAGACATCACGTATACTCTATCGTCTAATGTAAGCCACTGCATCTTTTTATTATTATTATTATTTTGCCACTATATAAAATTTAGGTTTCACTTGCAAATTAGTATCATGCTTTGGCATCTCAAACACTATTTTTTTTTTTAAATTATAAGATAGTTAATATGGAATCAGGAATACATTACTAATTATAGTGGAACCGTGTGGAATGTATATTATATGCATACAGATATATTATACTTAATTATATTATCTCAAGGAAGATATAACTTATAGATTTATATTTAACTTGGTTTTCGTCAGAAACGCTCGGGTGTCCTTCGGCTCGGCTTGGCCAGTGAAATTCTTCATTACAAATACATCGTATACCTGTTTTGTCTTGTTATGTAATATTACATTGTATGTTGCTCAATGATAAATTTGTAATTAGGATCTTAGGGATTTTATTATGCAATTATTGTAAAATTTTAAACTAAATTATTGATATTAGTATTTTTTAAAAATCATTTTAAATATGTTAATTAAAAAAGAACTTGAGATTCAATAAATTTTTGATAAAAAGAATCACAATATAAAATGCACTTATTAAAAATTAAAATTATTATATACTCTTAGTTAAATTTGACAACAAAATAATGTATTGTGCATTAGAGTATAAGGCTTTGCCTTCTTTGGACACTACTGTAATATTAAATGTAAAAAAAATAAAAATAAAATAAATAACACACCAATGACTGAAGACGTTACAAACACGACGAAGTTAAATGTGAACCAGAATATACTTTACACCACACTGTAATTCAAGTTATGTATTCTGTAATGTAAAACAGATGCAAGATTTCAAAAAATTATTAATTTTTTTTTTCAATCACAAGAATTTGGTAGGTTATTTTATATCTATTTACGCCACCTCTGACAAGCACATCTATAATTAATAATTCGTATTTTTACAGACTCTTATTTTTAATCACAATAATGTTTCAAATAAACCTTGCTATGTAGGGCGAATTAAGTGGGTTTCACACAGATATTCCATATAATTCTACATATTACATAAATAATATACTGTTTATAAATATATTATATATATATTATATACTGTATTATGAATATGTTTAGAATTGGACAAATAATAACAAAATGTTATGCTTTCATATTTTTTTTAATTCTTTGCCTAAATGATACATAATGATGACATAAACATGAAGGTACCTAAAGTACCAATACATTTATTCCAAAATACTCCCCTTCTTCAATTTTTGTTTGTTTATAATTTTAAGTTCTATGCCATTTCTCTAACATCAATATCTCTATTTGGCTATTACGTAGTAGATTCGGTAGGTTCCATATCATGCAAGGAAAAGGAACAGATTTTCTCCCACAAAATAACATGGTTTAAAATTAAACAATACAGTAAAAATAATCAAGAAAGTCGAAAATTTGGATTCAATACTCATAGAATAAATAAATAACTGAACAAAAAATAACAAAACTTAAAATTTAACACTATAATTATATTATTACTAACTATAAATACATAATTTTAATTAAAATTTGTATTCTGAATTTCTTACTTACAGAGTCAATAAAAATGTAATACTAAAAAGGACGCAAATAAGGTTTGGAAAAAATAATGAGTAATTTTTAATGAGTAAAGGAATTAAAAATAATGAAGGAGAAAAGAAAGCGAAAAAGGATTCAAATAAACTTTTTTTATGTTATTTCAAGTTTTGTATTACACTCTAACATGGTATATTTGCTTAATTTTCTGCTTCTTTTCAATTATTATTTTTACTTTTGTTATTCTTTTTTTACTTTTCCAACATTGATGATGATGATTATTATTATCTTAAGGGTACTTCTATTGCAGCGTAAGTATCAATAACAGCTTATTGAGTGAAATTTCTATTTGGGATACTTACGTTATTCATTTGACACCGCTGTGAATCAACACAAAGAAGCAGAGAGCAAGTGGCAATCAATTAACCGTAAACAGCACGCCTGAGAAGACCAAGGCTCTAGAGGAGTCCTGGCCATCGCGACGTGACGGTGTTGGCGGAGGGAGTAGGCGGGCGGGTGGGTGGCTTTCGGCCGGCGAACTTGCAAACGCTACTTGAAGATCAATAATTTTGAAATAATCGTTTTTCTACATTCTACAATGCATCTTGATGTATATGATGAATAGGAGGAGTATACTAGGAAGGGAACATGTAACGTTAAAAACATATTTTACTTTTCTATTAAATCCAGCAATATATTATACTTTTTTTCAGAAAAACAAAATACACTCTAAAAAGAAAATTTTATCATATAGTTTTTAAAAATTATGAAATTTTTCAGTTCATTCATTTGATTGAAATACAACCTAAATTTAAGCATTATAGGTTATTTTAAATTTTCTTTTTTTTTTTTTTTTAGTTTGTTTGAAAAATAAAAAAGAAAAACATTTATTTAGATTCATAGCATAAATATTTTTTTTTGCAGTATAACAAAGTTAAAATCATATTTCTTCAGAAAATATATTTGGAAAACATTGACGACACTTTTTTTGATTTTTATTACTGCCCCGATACGACACTGATTTTTACTACCAGGGTACCCGCCATATTTTATCTAATAAACGCCCATATACCCAGTTTTTTTTTACCAGGGCGTTTACATAATTATAATATATATTTATTATATATTTATTTTTTTTTACACACACAGGAATAAAAATAATACATAATAATTATTTTATATATATAATACGAAACATAATAATACTTATTTTGTAATTAGACAGAGATGTTTATTATTACATCTAAACATATTGAGTTGGCGTAGCTGACGCTCTGCAGCATTGAAAACATAAAGAAAATGCGCACTGTAACGTATTTTTGAAGGCTTCTCTGAAGTCTCGGTTGAAGTAAGCGTATATTAGCGGATTGAGCGCTGAATTTGTATAACCGATCCAGAAGAGGACCGAGACCACGATGTCCGGGCATGGGCAATGGTCCCCGCATAGAGTGGTGATCACGTACCACAGGAAGAAGGGTAGCCAACATAACAAAAAAGTGCCCATGATGATTCCCAATGTGCGAGCTGCCTTGTGTTCCGTCTTCCAGCTCGTCTGTGCCTTCTCCTTGGCAGCATTCCCTGCAACAAAACAACCAGCATTCTCAGAAAAGCCCCTTAAAAAAGTCCCCAGTTACCTCATATATATATATATATATATATGCCTGAAGCAATCCATATCTTATTGTACCAACACAAACATTAATTATGTAAAGTAGAATATATTTTATATGTTTGACTGGAATCGAATCTAACTCTCACAATCTGAAGAAGTTCTGACTAGCTTTTGTGTACACTAATGCCGCCAGCTGCATGACACCTTTGAAAGTAAATAAGTATAAAGTGAATTTGAGTTCATGGAAGCGTAAGATTTGTCACAGAGAATATATTATGGTGAATTGAAAAAGCTAGATATATAATATATACATAAAAAAATTGCAGTTAAATTCAATTTATGTGTTTAACAAAACTATATTCATATATAAACTTAAGTCACAAATTTAAAATTAATTTGTTTTTACATGCGCTTATGACTTTTATGATAGAAACTCATAGATTTCACATAAAAATCTGTATTAAAGTATGTTCTATAAAATTAGTTTTTGAATCTATTAGGGCAGTCAAAACTCTTCTAATCATCAGAGAGGGGAGGAGGGGAGATTTAGACAATCCACAAAAAGAGTGAAGAGAATGTAAAGAGCTAAATTTGTTAGCTTTCAGTCAGCAGTTTGTGTGAAGAAAATAAAACACTTATAAACTGCTTTTTATAGTTATAGTGATATATAAGAACCAACAGTTTTATCACTTAAAAGTTTAACGATTGTTAATCTAAAGATAAATTATTGCAAACCCAATATCAAGTTGGACTCAAACTTTCTTTCATTCCCTCTTATATCGTTTTCTAAGCTTTGAATCGATTTAACAAGCCAAACAAGTTCATTCAATCCATATGTACATTTACTTCGTTTAATATTCTTAAAATCTATTTTGGTCTTTCCTATGATCAATAATACCTTAATTGCTTTTCATGCTCTCCTCGGTTCTCTAAATATTTTTATTAATAAATAAAGGAGAAGACAAAAAAAAAATGTATCTGTTCGAAAAATTTTGAGAGTACATACGGGAAAATAGAAACATTTCACCAAGTTTCTTCAAGTTGGCTTGGGTCTAATTTCTATATATAGCTCTCTCTAGGACGGTAAATTAATTAATTCTATCATATGGCATGTTTACTTGAAAATTTATCTTTTAGAAATGATTATTTAAAGTTTGATTAACATTATTATTTACAAAAAAAAAGTCATTCAATTTTGTACACTTGATTTATTTCGTATTTATCCAATTAGATATGGTAAGCAGCTAAGACTTATATAAACGAGCTCGCTTGCCCGCAGTAAACAAGATTAGAATGTATTAAACAATTAATGTGATTTCTAACTTCAATCGAATTTCAATTAATTGTGCACGTCACAAAAAATGTTGTTGTCGATAATGAGATGTGAAGACTTTTGTAATCTGATTTATTTCTCTTCTCTTTCTCGTTTTGTTTGTCTTTATGTTATTGTTTTTGTTCGCTTCTTCGTTATTAGGTCTTTTAGTATTATTGATAATTAAATTTTGAAGGCCATAAAATAAAAATGCATGCAAACTTAATCATTGCTAATTTTCGTAGCAGAACAAACTTAACTAAAACATAAATTGATTAATCTGACAATCAAATCTCGCACACAACGTGTTATTTAAATCCATTGCTGGAAGAACAAATAAATATAACTATTAGGTGATTCGCGAAGGAGTTATCCACGAAGATATCCATCAGGTTTGTCAATAACCGCGGATAGCGCCACCTAACAACAGTATAACAGATCTTACTGTTAGTTTACGTGTAAACATTCGCGTAGACTAGAGAGCACTGGGGCGTGACCTGGGCGTGACTACAGGGCGACTCGGATTATCTCAGACATTAATATTGGTTGTGAATTTTCGCGTGTTATACTGTAAATGGCATTAAACGTGGAAACCAGGATAACTTCCTTTGCGAATCACTTCCATTATACCTGGATTTCTATTTTGAAGATAGAAGAGCGTTCATTAATTCTTTTATTATAAACATGTATTATTAAAAGTTACCTTATCTTACTAATTTATATAGGTGCTGGATTTGTGTGTACAGTGATAATAGTGTAATGAAATTATTTAAATAACATGATTATTAAATATTATAATATGTAAGATTAGTGAAAACATCATTATATAATATAGGACTTACAAAATAAATATATATAAATATATATAACCTCAAAACTTTTTACTGCTTTTGGTTCATGTTTTAAAATTTAAAATAGCTGCAAGGGTTTCACTATATTATGCCAAGCAAAGCTTTCAGTCTGTAAATACCTGTACAAAAGATTAAAAGTTTGCTAGCTGTAACGTGTTAGTAATCTTTGTAACATATCAAGTGTAAACCGTAATAGCTATAGCGTAGCAGCAAGAGTGTGAGGAAGGTAGGGTGAGTGAAGAAGATAAAGAGAGTTAAAGAAACAGAGAGAGAGAGAGAGAGAGAGAGAGAGAGAGAGAGAGAGAGAGATTGCTTGCTTGCGATGCATGTATGCATCACTCTAATACGCATCGCCAGGACCGTAAAACCTTCAAGACGTACGTGCTTCAAGACACCCTTGCGTCGCATCATATCCAAGACCGACCATTAAGCAAAAAAGATCAACTGTTCTGCAGAAATTCCTTTATAAACTAATATATATATATATATATATATATATATATATATATATATATATATATATATATATATATATATATATATATACACCATTTGGTATAGCAGACTTGGCAAAGTTCCGAAAAATATATATAAATTCGTATAAAAAGTTCAAAAGCCCTTGTCTCTTCGTTAAGATTGTTGATTAAATTTTGTGTGTTCACCATATTTGCTCAATATAGCACACAAGTACATACGTATGAGAACACGTATGTTTATACTACATAACCATGGTTTAAAAGAAGTGAGTGATACTTGTATGCCAAAAAATAAATAAATAAACTCATTTACATGAAATGAATTTCATGTTTGATAAACTGAAAGTATCAAATTATAGACGTATCAATATGATGATATTTCATTCAAAATAGAGTCACACAGTGTAGGATTTATTCAATATTTGTTTGAAACTCTGCAAGCTTGTAGAGATTTATTTTGTCAATGCTAATATGCTCAAAAAGTGGTGGGTGAATCACTCTGAAAATAAAAACAAACTTTGCCTATTTTATAATATTTATTTTTGTTATAGAATTAAATATTACAATTTGTGCTTGCATTTTAATTGAATTTGTGGGCATTAGTCGCAAGAAAAATTATTGACTTAGAAATAACTCAAAAACTGTATTTTTTTCTTTATAGCAGATTAGAAGTCCTCTGTATTTAGGACTTCTTACTATTGTTAAAAAATTATGGCAACTGATAGTGACTTGATATCATATTTGGCTATTATTTTAAAGAGTATTGAAATTGAACGAGCGATATTGCTATCACAATGGAACTGAAAGCCTCTGGGATTTCAAGGCATTCGTCAAAATTCCCGTCGAATAGCGGTCGTCACTAATTCGAGTCCACCTTGCAATTACTTTCTCACAATGTATTTCAAGTATAGATATATTATAAAAATAAAGAATAAAGCCGCTGTTGATTCGGTTGACTGAATTTAGTTTCGTAAGTCTTCTATTGATTGTTAAATTAAGCATAATTTGTTATATCTTTATATAAGTAATACTTTTGCCAGAAAGGCAAAATTAATATGGTCATTCAGTGAGCGTTCATTTATTCTGCATTGTAATTCTTGCAGGAAAAATATACCAGCCAAACATATGCCACACTAAATAATAAATATGTTAATTATTCAAGCTCAATGTGTTAAAATTTACATGTAGCTAGGAACTTAATAAAATATCAACTCTATATACATGCAGTACATTAAAAAAAATACAATATTAAAATAATTTTATTATATAATCATCAACAACGTTACTGCAGCCATCTATCAACAATATAAGTTTTCCAAAGTGATCACAACAGCACTATTACCTCGAATTCAGCAAAGAATCACTTATATTGAATTACTTAATATTTCCATAGAAATTCGTAATTTAATAGAGAGCGTTAACGCTAAAAGAAATAATTTTTTCATCCACAGAATATCAAAGTGTATTACGTTTAATCTCTATGCTGTATATACTTGTAACTGTTTCTATAAAACAACTAAGATTGAAGCATTATTGATCTAAAGTAAAGCTAGTAGAAACCTAAAATGCCGAAGCTGCTTCAAGAGTTAAATCATGGCACGCAATACGTCATCGTAATGTTCGCTTGTTGCAATTTACGAGCATTTTAGGATTGATTTTTTTTTCTTGTGCCTACAGCTATGTCGTGAAGAAATGTCTCACATTAACACGAAATGATTTTATGTGAGGAGCACTAAGTTGTATTTCATTTCAAGACTCCTCGTTTAACTTCACAGTTCCATTAAAAATTAAAATTACGTTACAATTATTTTTACTCGTTTGTATATAATAAATTCATAACACTTCTCTCAAGAAGAATTTTATTAATAATAATAAGAATAAAAAACTTTTAAGTAACTTTTACTGACTAAAAAGCTAAATTTAAAGAGATTTTAATAAGTTAAATAATTATCTAACGTTTGTCAGTAAAATTAAAATTCTTACGTAATTTTCTTTCTATAATAAACTTATATACATTAGAATACAATTATTCTAGAAAAAGTTGCACAATGCCTTTATACACTGCACTATATGCCTGCTTTTTAATATTATATTTTCCAGGAGAATTAAATTTTTTTGAAAGTAATGAGAAAGTGGGTGATTTTCCTTGCCCTCCCCTTCTCTCTCGTTGAGACTGCTCAGCTCATCTAGCAGCGGGGCTGGCAGACTGCTGGCATGCCACATCAAGCCTGATTGAGGGGTTTCCACCTGGCAACATATACCCAGATGAAGACCCGTGGGAGCACCAAACTCTGTGGTAAACTCTTTTTGTGTTTACGTGCTTCACCACCGCGGCAGAGGTGGTCTCCATAAACTCTACTACAAACTATTCATCCTGCATTTTCCTTCATCTCATGGAATACTTTCCCCTCTTACTCACCACTTTTTAGTATTTACTTTGTAGCTTTTTAATTTTTTTTTGCATTCTACTATTGACTGTTTAAAAGTACATAATAATAAAAAGCTTTTTCATTTAAAGTTTAAAATAAAATTTTCCACCACTTATATATATTAAAACAAAATTTAGCAGCATAAAATTCAATCTTTTAAATGGAATTTTAAACCTTATAATGTAATGTGCTATTAGGATAAAGTTTATTTTATGGACTCTTAAAATTTTACAATGTAAGTAAAAGATCAGCTTTCCTTAATACTGTTTACGAATAAACTTGGTGATTTTCTGGTCCCACTTGCTTAGTTTTATTACTATGATAAGACTACATAATACTAAGCTGTTGAGGTGGTTTTAGGTAGTCAAAATGAAATCACCATAAAAAAAAATACCTTACAAGTCATGCATATATGAGCCATAATTTTCTTTTATTTCTATAAGGTCTGTTCGTAAACACACAATTATTAAATAATCAATTATTAGATGAATTTAATCTTATGTTCCCTGTAAATAAGGTTCATCTGATTATTGATTATTTAATAATTGTGTGTTTACAAACACACCTATAATTATATATTTTATTTCAAATTCATAAAATTCAAATACACTGTTAGGATTAAAAACATTAAATAACAATCAAACGGCCAAAATATATGAATTTCTGCCGAAATGCCTAAAAGATATAAATGGTTGTAAATTGTTCCGTAAAAAAGCTAAAAAATGTTCTTAAAAAGTAAAGAGTTCTATTCAGTTAAAGCTTTTGAGATCAATAAATTGCCTGAGAGTGTTGTATCCTTATCATTTGAAAGCTTCTTTTAATATTTTTTATTAATATTATGATTTATTTGAGTGTTGATGCTCTTTTTTTTTCTTTTTTTGTAGACAAAAGTCATGTATGTATTGTGCTTGGATGTTATTTTTATGTATTTTTGTTAATATTAAGTCTGACGTGAACATATGTTTTCTTGTACAATTGAAAAGGTTTGAATAAAGAAAAAACTAAATTACGTCATGTGTCATCTCACTCTGTGGCTTTTTACATTTTTTTTTTATTACTTTAAAACTTCAATTCAATTTAAAAAAAGGCTTTTATTGGAAAAAATCATATTACATCATATATTAAGTTTGGGCTTAAGTACATGAGACTTTATAGCCAAGTCAGCCCTAGAAAATATATAATTATATTGGAATATAATTAACCAATTTATAGAACATTTAATTTTGACTTTATATTTTTTAAAACACGCATTATGCATATAATATAAAAAATAAAACAAGCGATTTTAAAATTGACAAGTCCACAACTTTTTTGTGTTCGTATTTTCTTTAAAATTACTAAATTTGATTCTTGTTAATGTATGCAATTTTTTGAACACACAAGTGATGCGGGTTGACGTCATGCCCCTTAAAAGTGGCGTTAATTTGACGAGTAAATCTTTTATAGTAATCAGAAATATTTTGATATGCTGCTATTTGCTATAACTTTTCTTATTTTAATAAACGGTAGAAAGACATTTTTGACTCAAGTACTGTATAGTTGTCGCCCCGGAAAATTTCTCTTTATCCATGCCCCATAAGTGTAACACAGGCATAGTGATTTAACATGAATTATGAATGGGAAATTTTAAGAGACGATCAAGAAACTTTTATAAATTTTATTTTTATTATTTCAATTTGTTTTTTTTTTCTCGGAAGCAATAACCAAACTTGTATTTTCATTTGATATTCTTCCGGGCATAAACATAATCATAAATTAAATTTCTTCTGAAGTCCATACAAATTGATTTTACAAAGGAAACTTATACTAGCATTAAAAGCGTTTAAATTTTTGGAATAAAAAAAAAAAATCAAAAGTGCATGTTATGGAAGCTCTTTGTAAATTATAATTCCAAGGACCTGTATTTTCCTCGCACTTTATACAATACATGTATGCGATCCTACATAATTTATTACGGTGAAAATTTAATTTAAGCATGCAACTTATTAAATTTCAGCTCAATTTTTAAGCTTTAGATATAATTTAAAATTCCATTTTATAGAGTATATTTTGCTCTATCATACCAATGACGATATACACAGCATAGTGATAATTATGGTTATTATAAATATAATGGAAGAGAAAGTTAAGTGATTCTGATAACTAAAGATGTTCACACGTGCAAAGTGTTTCATTTTAGTTTATGCACCGTGTTGATGAAGGAAGTTGAGTACTCGTTTCCATTGAGGTAGAAATTTTGATTAACAATTAAGGCGTTATAACAGCAACGAAGTGCCTATAATATACGAGTGGTTGGCAGAGAAAGGTTCTTGAAAAGAGAGAGCACGAGAAGAAAAGAGGGAGTGAGTCTTCTTGCTTGTAATTATGATGCGGTTCATCAGACTACGGAGGTATATAGTGTATAAGTTGGCAGGCAGTGAGATGTTGACATAGGTTCTCTTGAGCAAATAGGACCCGGCACTCTTCTAGACTTCTCTCTCTCTCTCTCTCTCTCTCTCTCTCTCTCTCTCTCTCTCTCTCTCTCTCTCTCTCTGCAACCATGAGACACAAGAAGAAGCAAGAGCAGCCAGCTCCACTCACTTCACTGTGCACAGGAAGGCAGCAGGGGTGGGTTGGCTGGTTGGCTGGCTGGGTAAGTTATGCGCGGAGGGCGAACAGGCGCGCGGGCGCACTCACTATCTTACTTATGTATCCAGGCCACACTTGGATTGGAACCACCCTTCTAGCTCTCAGGCAGGCAGTGGCAGCTCGCTAACCCATGTGTCATACCACCCAGTGATGGTGCATGGTATCTAGTAGCTCGTTTCTCGTTGCGGTGGCCTAGCAGCCTGTCTTTCCACCTCCTCCCGCTTATAGCTATCTCCCACTTCACACGGTCATGCTGGCAATCACGTGTCTCCTACTATATACTATACCATTTTATATATGTATGAATGCTGCTGCTGTATATCTAACAACCTCCTGAGCACCCAACCGATTGACTTGTTTACACAGCCAATCAAAACTTCTCACCTTTCAAAACACGAACTTGTCACGTGTGGGAATTCAATTCAAAGTTTATATTATATACATGATTGTATAGTACCATGACGTTAAATATAATTGATATTGATTTTATTTAATCACTCAACTACATAGCTCTATATAATACCCTAAACTAATTTTTAATTTATATATGAACACTTAAAACGTTACATTATATAATAAATATTACATTGGAAGAAAAATAAAGTTTTCATTAATTATATAAATTACTAACTATTTTTATGTAATTCATTTATTAATTACTTAACATAAACTAATATTCCCTTATTATTCAGAATGGCAGCAAGGGTCTAATATACATGGAACTAATACAAGGTGCAAGGGTATATACCAAACACCAAAAACAAAACTTTTACCAGTTGTACCCTACTATACCAAATGTTAGAAGTTATATAAGTCGTAATTAAATGCCAGTTTACTAAAAGTTTGTATGACTGTATTCATCATCAGTCATCAGATATAAGGGATGCGATTTATATACGTAAAACAGGTATAGTTAAACGTGGTTATAAACCTGGCTAACTGCTTCGTGAATCGCGCCCAAGTAAGCCAGTAAACAGTGAATGACTTTAAGTGATGCAAATGACACCTCTACTCTTCCCTTTTTGAACAAGCTGGTGCCTAATCTAAAACTATAAATAAAATAAATTTCTCTATATAAATATATTCCTTGACAGTGTGTTTCGAAATACTTAAAAATTAGAATGCATAAAGCAACAGGCATGTACAGTATATATTTAGAGACTCTCATCCTGGATTTTTACATTGCAAAAGTTTAATTCAAGTTAAATTGTTGGTAATTTTAAGCAGTATGTTTATTTGTCGTATAAAACGTATGATGAACTAAACACTAGAATTCTAACATACTCAATAGTTCACAAGCTTGAGACAGAGAGAGAGAGAGAGAGAGAGAGAGAGAGAGAGAGAGAGAGAGAGAGAGAGAGAGAGAGAGAGAGAGAGAGAGATCAGAGTTACTGAACTGTAATATAAATCTTAGTTTCAAACATGCATGAAGTAAAATCACCCACAGTCTCTTCCTGCCTGCATACATAGTGGTTTCTAGGAAGGAAAAAAAAACTACTGCTCTTCCAATGAATATTTTCTCAAAGGTGACAGCAAGAATTCTTCACCACTGCATACAGTACGAGGGCATTGTTGTAGAATCGCAAAATCAAAATGACTTCTTTGTTGTTTAAAATAGTAAAAATAATATCAAACGAGTTTGATGTTGCAACAATAATAATATTTCACAACATTGAATTTTATTTTTAGCACAACGAAACATTGGAGATACAATAAAAATTTATTTTTTCAGATATAATCTAAAATTCTAAACATTAAATTAAATTACTCTCAAAGGCATTGCATGTTCAGTTAAACATAAAGAAAAATTATAATTGTGTTAAAAATGTATAAAATAATGAATAATAATTATTAGCAATTATATTAGTAACTGAGGAAAATGAAGAAAATATAAATATAGAAAAAATGATTTTTTTACAGACCCCCCCCCCTTTTTTGTAATAAAATTTCTGGCAGCATCAATGTAATGTATGTTAACATTTGTTAACAAAATTTATATACGGAGTTACCAATAACACATCAATTAATTAAGCATAAATTGCGACAGCAAATATATTTGCTACATTAATTAACAGTGAATAAAAATGTTTAATTGCTTATTGTAACCAATTATGACAAGTCATTTGTATTGCAGAGTTGCATTTAATTGGTCTGCAATAAAATTTCAATAATAAAGATTCATTTATGCAAATAATTACGTATTGTTACATTTTATGTAAATTTATGAATGAATAAAATTATTATATACATGTCATTATATATAACAGGGAACATCAAGTTCATCGATTTCCGTGCATGAATTCATAATGTCGATAAATTAACATAATTTCTTGATTTTGAGGGCAGATCAAAATTCGATAGAATATAACTACTGTTAACTATAAATATACTGTTGTGTTTATAAGCTGTATTATGTATTAGGTAAGTTTGTGCATCAATTAACATGAGTTGATGATTTTCAATTTATTGTCAGCTATATAATTATGTCTTCAATTTAGGATTAAATGCTACAGATTCATAAATGTTGACTATTTAAATCAAGTCTTTTTGAATATATGAATAATTAAATATTGAGTCAAGAGTAGATTTTTTTTAATGACTCAAAGTGGCTTTGGATTATTGATCTAATTAGTGTTAAGTAAGTTAAACACTTTATGTTTGATTGGTTTTCGCTCAACAAAAGCTGGAAGTTTAGCGGCCTTACAACTCACTTTCACGAAGTGAAATTTCCCTTTAATGCAGACATCAGCAAAACATCATTGCAGATTGAGTATAGAAGTATATTCAAGTCATGCATTTAGTTTTAAAGTACCAAAAAAATATATTATTTTATACAAGCAAAAAGAAAACAATACAAAATGTACTATACCTCCAGTGGAGCGTATGTATCATAAAAATATAGATTACATCGGTCGAAAATTTCAGTTAAAGTTGCGTCAAAAGCTGTTGAGGATTAAAAGCTTTTGAAAAGTTAATAATTTGAAGATAACGAACATTTAAAAGTCCTCTGGTTGTGGTACAATTGTACGAGTTCTCTCAGTCAATGAAGCAGCTAAAAATTCCTCGAGGCTCCAGTGGGACTTGTGAGTAATACCCCTATTGTCTTTTTGTCCTTCAGAAGGCTCGATCTCAATGCACTTTACTTAGTACCCTTTCTTTGGGTTTGCCTTCGCCTCCGGTCCTGCTTTTGGCATTGCGCGATCGAGCGAGCGCCTTCGGTGCCGGTGACGCAGCGGCAGCAGCAGAAGCAAGTGCGTATTGATTTTGCTGAATGCCACCAGCTAGCGTAGCAGCACTTGCAGCTTTGCCACCCGCGCGCCCGCCAAGGAGGCAAAGGTTTACTTGCGCTGTGGGCCACACGTCTTCTACCAAGGGGGTATTGCCTGGTTGCCCCTCCTCCCCCGCACGCATATCTCCACCCCTGCTCCTCATACCGGTGTACCACCGTGCGACGCAGTGGGGCCCTTGATGCGCGACTACTGCATTATTATCACCGTTCTGAGTCAATCTGCGCACTCAAAAATTTTAGTCATGAGGCTAAATCTGATAAGCTGCTTCCGAGATAAGAAACTGGCATTGTTACACACAATATATATAACATTCTACTCCATCAACAACATGTTTTATGATGTACTAATATAATGTAAGTTTGTTGTTTGTTTCATTTTATGTATATTTCAGGTATTTTAATGAGTCATTAAATCAGTTATAACAAAATTCACGACCCTTTCAATTCATCAACACAATATATTGAATATATTCATATATGGAGAGTATATGTTCATATTCTAATTTATTTGGATATAATGTTTTTCATTACATTTTTTTTTATAAGCTGAAAAATCAGAAAAAGTAAATATAAAAAACGTTTTCTGTCGTTAATAGTTAAAAAAATATAACATTTTGCTGTAGCAATATATTTTATATATCATTGCATTATTTACATATCATTACAATTTTGACCTTTTGCTATTTTTATTTTTGCTTTTAAATTATCAAGCTATTACTTTGAACTATCGTCGTGTTTTGTTTGTTTTTAATTGTTTACGTTAATCGTTATTTTCATATTGAATCAATCTTTTGAGCTGTTGTATAAAAATTGTTAAGATAAATTTCTAAGATGAAATTTCACACCTTCTCCAAGGATTTTCAAACGATATTTCAAAACCGCTTTCATGTAAGGAAACGTAACGTCAGACATGAGTTTAGCGGTGAAAGGACTTGGGAGACGCTCCCATTACATCTCTTACAATGAAAATAAAATATGTTACTACATTTCATTTTTATTTAATACATTTTATTTTCTAGATTTGCACTTAGACGTGCTTTTAAATCCAAGCCGTATCAGTATTATATAATATTATATGAATATAATATGGTACACTACCACATCATCAGTTTTCAAGAAAATATAAAACTTTTATGTAGAACATTATATTGAAAAATAAGCTTCTCAAAATGTTCATATATATATATATATATATATATATATATATATATATGGTATATATATATTTGGTATATTGTATAAAAATATAATATAACATATATATTTTATTATTTATATTAAAGTTATTAAATTCCTTTTATATAGAAAAAAAAGCCTGGAAAATTTTCGTATGATGAAATTATTTTAAGTTTAAAATTAAGAAGTAGTAAAAAAAAAAAAAAAAAAAAAAAAAAAAGAGAGAGAGAGAGAGAGAGAGAGAGGGGGTAGGTCGATATTGCTGTGGGGGGGGGGGTTAATCTGTGCAGTGACTGCGCCACACGGCCAGCTAGGGGTTTGACCAGCCGGTGTCGTGCTGCAATCGTGTGGAGTCGCTCACGGCACCAGGCAAGCAAGTTTGCAACACGCTTGCTTGCCTGGTGTCTGCACTCCAGGCTTGATTAATTAAATGGAGGAAGCTGTGATTTGCCCGCAGTGGCGCGTGTCGAGGGAGGGAGAGAGAGGTGGAGGTTAAAATTACCCAAGCTAGTTTGAAGGCTCAGGGGTTCTTTTACTGTTCCAGCTTTATAATACAAGGGAGTATATTAAAATATGAATTAGGGGAGAAACGATACAATTTTTACCTCTTGTGACTCTTGTCATATAGCATGTGAATTTTTCTTTAGGCATTTCTTAACAGCTGGCAGAACTCATGCATTTACTATATAGCATCACGAAAATGCTACCTGAAAACGTGCTGTTTTTTCTACTATGTGCGTGTGTAAACTTTCGTCATATAAGTAGGAAAAATACTATAACTATAAATAACTTTATAGAACCTTCTATAGGATTTCTCAAGTTTTGTTGTTGTTGTGTTCTTTTAAGTTTTAAAATCCTATTGTTTACATTGAATAGTTGAAATTTATTATTTTAATTATTTGATTTCATTTTCTTAAAATTTCATGAAGATTCAAAGAATTTAACCGTTTTAATGTAACAGTAATTAAGTAATGTGTTTATGCTATATGAACTAACTGAACGTATGTTGTTTCTATTCTTTTCCTTAAAAAGCAATAGAAAATGAGGAACATTAATTTTTTTATTTGTTTTAAAAAACAAAAAGCAATGAAAAGAAAAAAAAAATTTATAATATATATCAGTAAAGTTTGAGCTTTTAAAACTATTCTTATACAGTAACTTAAATGTAGGATTAAGAAGTGTCGGTACTTAAGAAGAAAGGTATAAAATTTAATGAAATATTAATGAACTAAAGATCTCTTAACACCAAAAATGTTGAGTAAATGTGAAAACTTTAAGTGGTCGTCAAAGGCAAAACCACTGTCTGTTTCCTTCCTCATGCAACGTGAACGGCTTAATTAAGCTACAGCTCCACCACCTTATTGACTAATATAGCCATCAGTAACGTCTCATGAATTCACCTTACCCATGACCCCTCAGTCTGATGAGGAGTCGGCACGCTAACATTGCGTTAAACAGTGTCATGTTGTATTTTAATTTAAATAAATAAATTGCTATTGCTAAGAAAAAAAAAATGTTCTTTGCCAGGATGACAATGATAAACCACCTAAATGTAAAAATAAATAATATTTAACTAAAATTGTAAATTTAATTATAATAATATTAATTAACACATACAAAAATATATTTTCAATTTTATCACCGTGTAAGAAGATCTGTAAAGTAAATAAAGTATTTTCCTACGTTATAATTTAAAAGGGTGGCATCTAAGTAACGTAAGTGTAGCATCTTGGAAGTTACAACTTATAATACTAAGAGACATAGCTCTGTAATGCTAGATTGTAGTGCTAGAGTCCTATCACACTAAATTTTTAGATGCTGAATTGGTTTCAGTACTTAATGCCAATACAAAATTGTTCCAATTTCGTCTTACATCTAGCAATTTTGACATATAAAACACTTAATCTAAGTACAAATTTGGTACTGAAAAAAGAAAGTCAATTTTTGGTACCTTATTTCACTCTCTTTTTTCAGTACCAACCAAATTTGTACTTGGATTAAGTGTTTTATAGGTGAAAAGTGCTAGATGTAAGACGAAATTAGAACAATTTTGTACTGACATAAAGTACTGAATCCAATTCAGCATCTAAAAGTTTAAAGTGATATATTATTATATATTAATTAAGTAGGCTCTCATATAGTGTAGGATTTTCAGTTTGCCAAACCTTTGCAATGAATTGTGTGACAGCGCCCACAAACTGAGCGGGCAGTGAGCTAGTACATTCAAAGTACATTGGGGAATTCTCTTACAACTCAAATTTTAATTTAACTACTAAATTATGATAGAGTACATATTAAAAATAAGTTTGACTTAAGTTTCAACTTTTTAAACTCAAATTTGGGGACTCTGAAGGGATTATTAGAATAGGGGCAAAGTATGCAACCCGCGCGCAATCCTGAAAATTGTGACGTAGAAACTCCCTAGTTAACACACAACAACTGCCTGATATCATAGTTTGAGCGTCAAGGAGTGATTGGCTATAAATTTTAGTAACACGATCGAAATCAACAGGTTTTTCTACCCTAGTATCAATAGTTTTGTCTCCAATATCAGTTTATTTTACGAGTGATAATCGAAAATATAAATTTATTGCAGGAAAATTTCGCCTTCTAGGCAGTTTCTACGTCACGTTTTGGCGCTAAATTCAAAAGAAGGAAGATTTTTAAAAAATTCCCTTGTCTCCAATTTTGAAGATTGAAACTTTTTTGTTTTGGGACATTTAATTTCAAGGCATAGAGCATCTAAAAAAAAAATTAAAATAAATGTAGGAGAATTCCCCAATGGGAAATTTACAGCAATTTATGTAAGATTAACACCGGAAGTAGCCGGAAGTAGAAAGTTTATGTCTGAATTATAAACATTAAAAATTTAACACTCTTCTTCTGATAGTTTGAAATCCCTAATATAGATATCTCTGTAAAGTTTAAAACTGAACTATTAGAAAGTTCAGAAAACTATAGCTGTTCCGACTACTTTCGGTGATAATCTTAAATTTGTTGAACCGTCATTGTTACAAGAAAATCTTTTATTACATGAAACAATCACCAAAAATTTAATGCTAAAATCAACTGAATTCACTCTACATATCATATGATATAGCTATTAATTGAGTGCGATTTGAGAAAAATTATTATCTGTGATTATATTAAATTTAATTTATGATAATACATTTATAAATTTATTAATAATGTATAATACATATATTTTTCCGCTTTTCACCATCACATTTATTATAATATTATGTACTGTATATTTTTCAGATAATAGTATTCTAGTTTGCTTTCACAGAATTTTTTGTTATGTATCGATGTACGTAAACCACTTTGAATTTAAACGACATGACTTCTGCGTGACTGGTGACTTAAAAATAGCAGGATTTCAAATAAATCGAAACTGGGGTTTCAATAGAATTTTTTATACAAGTCATAATATTAGTTTCGGGTAGGGAAATTTGTCCGTTTATAATATATTTTTAATTATAAAACTTGAATATATATATATATATTCATAGTATATAATAATTATGGGATATGTTGACAGTCAACTTTAAAAGTTGAAAAACGAATTAATTATAGAAATTTGTTAAACGATCTGCAGTAGTGTTGAAATAATATTACTAATAATTTTAAAAGTTTATATTTTTATTTATTTATTTTTTTACTCCTAAGAGCGTACAGCTCGCGGCGGGGTAATGGGTAGAGATAAGGTAAAGGGAAAGAATGGTGGCCAAGGGCCAAGGCCTGTTTAAGCCAATTATTCATAAGAAAATCATTAACGTTGATAATTTATATTTGAAAGTAAATATATAAAATTTGCAATCAGTTGAAATTTCAATGGCTGCATAGATATATTCTTTTTAATGAGATTTCTTCAGTTTTTGTAATTAGTTTTGAGAATGAATAAATTGAATTGAATTACCTCGCATTTTGTCATCATTATTATTTTATTATTATTTCATGAGGTAGACAATTTTTAGTTATAACGTCTTTCTTTTTTTACAGAATGAATTCTCATAATGAAAAAAGTGATGGAAAGAGAAGTAAGTAAGTACTTTTTTTTTTTTTTTTTTTTTTAACAACAAACAGAGAAAGTCTGATAAAATTACTAGTAAAGGATTCCAAAATTATTAAATATTATCGTTTTTAATAGATATTTTTTTTATCAGTTAAGTAAAATGTATAATTTGAATTTATTCACACATAACTTTAACTATATATATATATATATATATATATATATTATATAATAGTATAATTGTTCTGACTAGCGCGTCACTCGATGACAGCAAAGCATTCATTCGTAAAGTTAGTGAAGTAAGAAAAATTATTGCTTTAGCAGTTATTGTTAATTTTCATCTCACAATATTATTGTCAGCATAGAATGGTTGCTGTCAGGTGCAGATCCTCACAGAATTGGGAATCAACTTGAACAAAATATAGGCGGGTATTTTCCTTTTAACAATGCTCTTTCGTTTCCAATATAATTATTTGTGCATCGATTTCCTGTCAGATATTGCTTTGATTTTTTTTTACATAGTTTTTAAAGTTGTATTAAGCATTCATGGCTACTTTAAAAATTAATACAGGAATGTGTTTATTACTTGTTTTTAAGTGTCAATTGTAATGATATTTTTATTGTTAATACGGAGGCTACTGATTGAAATAAAAAGAAAAAAGTTTGGGTTAATATCGTAATAGATATTAAAAAAACATGAAGACGATTTTATAACCTCGTATGAATTAATATAATCATTTTATGTCTACGTGTACGACATTTAAAAAAAAAAAAGAAATAATAGGGCTTTCAATTTTTTCCTCTTTAAAAAAAAAAAAACATCATAAATTTTGTCTTGCTAGTTTCAAACTAATAAATTGAGTTTGAAAATATTTAAGACGCTTCCGACCATGTGATGAGAACAAGGATACCTTCGCAATTTTTATTTCAACACCACAAAACACTGCCTAATAAATTTTACTTACTTCATTCATTTTTTATTAACGATTGTTTGGTTGGCAAAGTGCTTATTTCTATAATATTATCTCTACATTCTGCTTAATTTTAATGATACATTTACAATTAACGATATACCAAATCTTGGAACATAATTATAATATATGACGTATATGTGTGTATTTACCATATATTTAGTATTTAGTATATTTACTATTTATATAGAAAATGTTGAATAGCAATATTTTGATATTGATATTTTTTTATTTAATTATTTACGAAACTCTTACTTATAAATCTTTTAAAAGGAAACTTAATATTTTTAATGAATAATGTAAAAGCTTTGAAAATTAATATCAATTTTATTGATTTTTATTCAAATTACATCATTAAAGAAAGAAAATTATTATAAATCATATTAGGTTGCAGCATCAGGAAAAAGCTTGTCAAAACTTTTTAATGGTAAAGACAGGAAAATACTTAAGGTATACGAAGAAGCCATTTGTTAATGTACGGTATAAAAGGTTAAATAGAAGCACTATTATCTGACGTCTCTTGCATATAATCACTGCCGGTGTTTTTCCTCTCCTCGCTGCTTTTCTTGATGACATAATTGACATGTGCAGAGCGTCAATACTGAGCCGGGGATTACGCTTGAAGAAATAGACGCTCGCTACTTATACCCTCATTCATGACTGGTAAAACTTAATTGCTATTTTATTCAAAGTAGCTACTTTACCTTGTATCTAACTTAAGTACTTATTTTTTTATAGTTCATTAGATAGAATTGAATAATCAAAACAAAGTCTTGAAACAGTCTTTGATAAAAAAGCTTATATTTTATATTTATAAGATCTTTCAAAACCATGTTATTCTGTTTAGAGTCATAAAAGCAATATCAAATTTTGCTTTTTTTATATAAAATTTTGTATTTGATAAATGCTATGAGTTATATACATTACTCAAAGTCATGGTATAATATGTTTTACCTCTACACTCATCTACACTGTATTATCTACCTCTTTTATACTTCATCCCATAGAGTATATTTTTTAGTTTAGGTCTACTTGCACGTGACTTGGATACGGCATCTATGTGATATAACTCAAAGAACTACTGTAAGTCGTCTCTTGATGTTCCATCAGCACAAAAGTTAGTAATCATGTATTATTCTCATTTGAATATACAACACTTTATTTTCATACCAATTAAATAAATAAGAGCATATAATTCAGCCCTCAATGTCTAGGGGTCAAGGTGGGGGAAATGTTATACGCAAAAATGAACAAAAATTGAACACATTTTTTCCTCTTATGTCTAACCTGTCTACTCAAGAGTAGAGCCAGTAGAGCCTATAGACAGGGACGGAAGGTTGACAGGAAAGGCCGGAACCCAACCCATACACCCTAGGGTGCCCGACAACCCTTAGGATGAGAGCGAAGTAAGGTAACTGCATAACTGGATGAAGAGGTTACTAGGTTAGGAAGGGAGATGGCTGTGGCCTTGTGCTAAGTATTGCCCAGCCAGGCGCGGATCCAGAAAAAAATTCTTGGGGGTGGGGGGGGGGGGGCTGCCTCCATAATTAAGGCCAATGTTAAAAAAAATAGAGTGGAAGAAAAGCCTAAATTGCCCATGTTAACTCCAAAATTTCTTGAGGGGGGGGGGGGGAACTGCAGCCCCCCCAGCCCGCCTCCCCCCCCCCAAGAAACCAGGATATTGACGATAGGAAACCAAAGAAAAAAGTCATCAAGACATCCGGCACCAAAGTGAACTTTAGATCTTTAGAACCTCATAAATACAGTGATTTGCACGCTGCGCCCAATTAACAGCATAAAAAAAATCAAATTTAAATTAATGGGGGGAGGAAAAAAAAGTACTTTACTGTTATTATCAAAGATTAATAGTTTGGTGAACCACCAATATTCTTGATGATGGATATTGATTGGAGGGCTCCTTTGGTGCTACAAAACAAAACCCCTCTTGTTTTTATCATATCCACTTAACACTTCACATCGTAAGCTCTAAACTAGGGTTCTTTTAGATAGACTTCTCGAAGAAATTAAGTATATATTCTCAATTTTGTGTATGTTGAAGCATATTATAGTCTGTCTTTAGAGTTACTAATATAAGTATAAAATATTAATAAATTAGTAATGTATAAGGAATTACATATATTATTGCATTTGCAGTGCATGTACTTGAATCATCATGCTAGTGCATGCTGCTTATAGTATAAATATGCATTATATAATAATAATATATACAGTATAATATACTGTATATGTACGTACACGCACCATTGTCTTCTTCTTTCAGTTCAGTTATACGCGTTCAGACAACATATTATAGTTGCTTTCAACGGAATTGCTAGGAGAATGCAATGAATGCATTGGCCTGAATATAGTAACCATAGCACATATCATTACTGTAAAAATTTACAGAGAAGAGAGAGAGAATCTTTTACTAGCTTTACTTCATGTATTTAGTTCAACGAGATGACAGGTGCTAGTAAGAGAAGTACTTTGTCTAATTATCTACTGACATTGTGAGACTACTTTATGTAAAATCACAGGCATTTGCATTTACTCGCTGTATTTATACGAATGCTTTTGTGTCATAAGGCATCACATTTAATTAATTAAAGTTAAATCATTCCTAATCCTTTTAACTTGATTTCATTAACTTATAGGTAGAATCTTATTTTATTTTTTCAATTAATACTAATGTTTATATATCATGCTAAAAATAAGAATGTAATTATTATTTTAATTATTAAATAATTAAAAAATAACTGAAACTACATATTTACTTCATATTTACGTGTTATATTTATTATTAGTAAACCAGTATAAATACGCGTATTACAAAGGATGTAAAGAAATTAGTTGGATTTAGCTGTTCAATGTCTTGGCATTAAAAATTAAATTCTTCTCAAGTAGTTACTAAACGACAGTGAACGCATAGGATACAAGAACAAAATAATATATATTTTGGAAGCAGACATAAGACATAAATAATACATCTAAAGGCATTTTATCTCTATAAAGGTGATTTACATGAGCGATTTAGTAGCACGCGACGCAGCGTGAATTATGCGCACATGCAGTAAAGTCCCTTGGCGACCATGTTTGGCGAATAAAAAAAATGTCGCGTTTTTGCTGCCGCAGCACGGCGAATTCGCTTGCGGCATAGGATATCACAGTTTGTAGATCAAAATCACGTCGCATCGCTCCGTCGCTCATGAGAATCCGCCTTAACAGGTAAAAGAAAAAAAAAAAAAAGTACATAACGTCTTATTTATGGTGGCGAGGTTCAGACCTTAGGGTCCACTCTACTTCCACCAAACCACCGAGGAGGAAGAAAAAAAAAAAAAAAAAAAAAAAAAGGAGTGATGAGTAAGAAAGATGTGGTGGCCACGAAAAAATAATTCCTCACAGCATTTTGCCATCTTTAACTGAAGAAAGTCTAGTCAGCATCGCAATCAATTACTTCCCAGACTAAAGATAAATATATAGATTATTTTTGTTATAATTAGTAGCACGTTTTTTTTTTTTATTTAAAGAGGCATTGTTTTAAATTTGTAATGATTACGAATTTCTTTACTATTCCCAATGTTCCCAAGTTGATGTGTCGAGACTGTCAAGTTAATATCATAAAAAATCAGGGGAATTTACATAAATTTTCTGCTAATTCTAATTTTGACGTCTCATAAACTGTTAATAAAATATTATATTTGTTACGTAATTTTGTGCTATTTTTTTTAAAGGAGCGTTAAAATAAATACCCCACATAAAAATAACAGTATGTAATAAAAAATTAATTATCTGTGTTATAATCACTTTGCTATAACATGAAATTTCATTAGTTTAAAAGAAGGATTCCAAGTTTTGATTTACCTTCAGCAAATATATATATATATATATATATATATATATATATATATATATATATATATATATATATATATATATATATATATATATATATATATATATATATATATATATATATATATATATATATATATATATATATATATATTCAATCTGCTATCATATTTCTTTCGTAATGATTTTTTTTTTTTTGTAAGTTCAAATAATTTTCCATTATTTTTAAACACTATATTTTATTATAAAATTGGTTATTAAAATAAACAGAAACAAAATTTGAAATAAAATAACAAACAAATCAAATGGAATTTTATACTTACAGAATATAAAAAGAAGGAATTTTTAAATTACGTTATAGGTATATTTTTACATTATAAAATATTATAATTATAAGTTACTCCTCTTAATATTAGTGAAGACTAAAAAATTGTAAGATAAATAATTATATTACATGGAATTATCAAAGATGAATGTGATTTCCTTGTGTTTATTTTCCATTCGGAAGGAAGAGGAGATTACTGAGAGGGGATAAGGAGAAGATTCATCGTAAGTGTAGTCTTTGGTACATCCTTGTGATCTCGGGAAATGTTTGCACACCTAATGCAAACGAAGAAGAGCTACACTGTGACGATTAATCTAATCGGATCTTTCGTGACGTCATATTAATAGATAACGTTATTATTGAAATTAACAATTATCATATATTTATCATTAATATTATAAATTTAATGCTGTTAGCATTTTTGTAAAGTGTGCAACAGTACGTCAATATATTTTATTTTTGAATGTCTTGAAAGATAAAATTTTGAATTTATAAAATATTAAGTAAATATAATATAATACATTATTTTAATATATAATATATATTTTCATTGAACAACAATTTAAAACTTTCTCTTAAAAAAATCAAAATAAATAAATAATTTATAATTTTAATGAGTCTTCAGCGGGCGTCTTTATTTTTTTCGTCAAATTGGGCCCTTAACAAACCCTTAAAAACTTTTTTATAAATATATAAAAAACCTATTGTGAATGCACTAGATCTATATTTATCATACATATAATATACATATTATATATATGTATATAATTATTCTGTATATGGATTTGAGCTCTTAGTCAGGTTAATACCTCTTCCAGGAGTGTAATTATACAGAAGGTAGGTAGACTTAAGAACAGAGCTATACAAATGGAAAGTGCGGTCACGGTTGGTATTAGCGTATTAGTTTTTATTGTGTTGTGCGACTTGTGGTAAACATTAGTCAAACAACATTGATAACTTAAAATTATTTGCTAAGAAATTAATTTCAGTGTTCATTTATTATTATTATTATTTCTTTTACAGTATAGAGAGTTCTTCAAAACAAAACACTATCTTGACTATCTCCAAATTTTCCACTACACCTTTTCATTACATATTGCGTAACAGTTTGAAAGTTTATATCTATGTGTTTAGTGCTGAATGTGCGCTTCATACGAGCGTGGTTTAGGAAAGTACTTGTCTAAAGTGAAGACCTATAAAAGTTGAGAAAATTATTACATTCCCAACATTCTCGCCATTCGCGTGTGTAGCATTATTTCAGTGAACTAAGTTGCTCCTAGACATATCACTTTAGTTTTATTAAGTTGGAAAAGAAAAGAAAAGAAAAAAAATGAAAAAAAAAATAGAATAGAATCAGTTTGCTATGTAATATAAAATAAGTTTTTTTCTTTTATTATTTACAAAATAACAATAAAAAAATAAGAAGTTATACCCAAAAGTCTTAAAGTTGAAACAACATTAAACAATTTGAATTTTAAACAGTACACATAGTACGTTCTATAAGATTTAGTCATTTGAATTTACTTGAGAAGATAATAAAAGTTAATATGGAAAGTAAATAAAAGTGTTTGATTAAAAGATTTAAAGACGACGTTGTTGATGAAGTTTAGTGTACAAACTTTTCATGTCATACCAAGAGTCAAAGTTCATATTGGCTTACGTTAATCAAAGCTCGAAAATAAGAGGAAAAAAAACATTTTAAATAAATTTCTGTTGAATAACTTAATCAACAATTTTGTAAATGTAATAATATATAATATACATCAACTGTAATCTTCTAAATTGTGGTACAAATTTTATCATTTTTATAGTATTATTAATTTATTTTTTATTTCTTTTCGGGGGACGGGAGACCTAGGTAGCCATTTCGGTGAAATATTGTGTAGTATAAGCAATTCCTTTGAGATAACTTTCCCCCTCTGCATTTTTTTTTTTCCTGAATCCACGCCAGCATACATATTTATTCATATATAATAGAATATAGCAATCTCAGAATTTGTATGGATGCTATTGCAAGCAGTAGAAGATAGCGATAAAAATATCCATAAGAACTTTTTAAGCATACGTTCATTTTGAGGTGATAACTTCATAAATTCATGGTAAGTTTAAAGCAACCTTTAAAAAAAATCAGGATTTAAAACTTAAATATTGTACTTCAAACCTCATTTTTTTTTTCAACATTTTTAACATTCCTACAGGATTATGATATATGTTAATGTATGGAAATAAGATGCTGAATTTACTTATGAATATATTATTTCTTTAAGCTACGCGTGCTATACTAACTTTAGGACAAGTGATGACATTTTTGAAATATTCAGTAGGGATATTTTTAAAACTGTTTTGGATGAGAACACATTATAAAATTATCATACAAAATGAATGGGTGCTTTAGAATGATTCAATTATAACAAGAATGTTATGTTTTACATCTGATAACGAGTATAATTTGATGAATTATTATTATAATTATTAAATTTTTAACTTTAAATAACATATTTATGTTTTAATAAAATTATAATACACTCTTATAATTATAGTTCATCATTTTGAAAATTGCAGATACTGAAAAAAAAAGGCATAAAATGAAACGAGAGAAAAAAATTAAGAAACTTAAAAACATAAAACCATTCGCTATTTTATCGCTTGTTTTACCTAGTATCGCCTGACAAAAAACATAGTGTCAGTGAACGTTGGTATGACGAATAAACGAAACTTGGTTAGTGCAAAATAGTTTAGCTGTAATATGTGTAATTTGGTTTAAATTATATTCGTCTCTGACGTAATTATGTTGCAAATTCTTACGAATAACACAGAAGTAAATAAAAATGTTACATCATATAGATGCCAACTCGATCACGAAGTAATGTAACTTTGCAATGTCAGCATTAAAATAATGCTCAGTATTAAACTCGTTTTAGTGAGCTATTGAGGTATATACTCACTACAGTGCTCTTAACATTTATGCAATTTGCTGTGTTTTATGGAAAAGCACTAAAAGTTAGAATGCCGCATTATAAAAAACTGATTGGTCAGGAAACGTAGCAAAAAATAAAAATGTTTTTATTGCTATAATACACCTGCGCTTTCCACTTTTCTGTCAACCTCATTTTTGGAATGCCAATGGTCGGATATAAAACACATGATCTTGTAAAATATATAAGAATGATGTTAATTTGTAAAATTGTCACAAAGCGAGCGATTAATTGAATCGGAAGGAACTAGGATCCAAATACACAAAAATTAAAAAAACAAAAACAAAAAAAACATAGATATGAAGTTATTTTGTCATACGTCTCGTAAAAGTTGCATATCAAGATAAAGCTTTGTTTACCCCCGACTGATTTAAAAGAGCCAGTTCAGTAGGGGTAAATGATTTGAAATTTCAAGGGAAGTGAACAAAGCTATTGTTAAATCCACCCGAAGAATTGAAGTTCACCACGCATCCACAGTGAGTGTATGGCACTATTCAGAAATGGTGCAAGGATGACGGAAGCTATACAGAGTGTACAGTACATATACGAGCTTTTGCAACGTTAGTTGCATCTCAGTATTATATAATTTTATTGTACACACAAGCAGTTAACGTATAAAACATTGTGTGCAAGCCAGTGCGATGCTGTGCCATGGCGCCGAGCTGATTGTCAGGCTTGTCTCGCAGGCGCCAAGCAAGCGGCCAGGAAACCGTTTCCACTTTCCACGTGCCAGCGTAACAATGAAACGGGGAGAAAAATATATTATATAATGAAAATAATAAATACAGTAACGTCAGTAAACAATATTTTACTGTAAAAATAAAGTATGAAAAGTTTTATTGTACTGTTTGTTATTCTTCATAATTTTTAATTCTTTTGAATTTAATATTAATTATTGTGAAAATAAAAATATAATATAATTCGTAATAATTTTTAACATTAAATTTATAAACTATATTACGTTATGTGTAACATTTGATAATACAAATAAGAAAGGTTTAGTTTCCATTATACGATCACAATCTGGGTGACATTTCAACCAAGAATTTTGTTTAACGAACAGTGTCGATCATGCATTAACGCGAATTAACTTTGAACCGAGGTCATATCACATCCAGTCCGACCCACATGTAGCATGAGGTTGATATTGCTTATGAATATTAACTATCACAATGCAAATATGTGTCTTTGTTTTCTCTGTTACTGAATTACAGAAATATTAGGTAATATTGTTTAGTAAATTATTTATAAAAAAATCAAAACAATACGTGAACGTTCATTCCTTTTTCCATGCTATTTTTATAACACTAAAATGTTTTAATGCATCATAAAGATTCTGACGTAAGCTATTAAAATAGTTATGCACAGGAAAATACCATTACAAATTGTAAAGTAATAAATATAAAGCATTGTGTTTTAGAAACAAATTAACATACCCCATGTATAAATAAAGCTTACGTAATTTAAAATAAGTATTAAAACAAAGCAATTATATATTAGTATTATAAATTTATCCTGGAATGCATTACGTAAAACCATTAATGTGACATTGCAATGATTTATCAACATGCAAATAAAATATCAGTATAACTGTTACTGTAAAATAAATTGTCAATACAATACATTTAAAATAATTTATACTAAACATCTCGCAGCTGTTTAATTATTATCTAGAGACCTCCAACTCTTATGGACAGAACATTTCAGCTTAGTTCACAAGGTCTGGGGACGTTAGCACTGCTGTTGTGAAATCGGCAATTTCGTAATCAAATTTCTGGCCATAAGACTCAAAGGTCTCTAATGGTTTCTGGTTAAGTATCTACCTATACATACGCCCCTCTCTTCATTTGCTCAGACTATAGAGTTGTCAGAGTTGAAGATTTCGTTAAGGCCAACTATTACATTAGATAGAAGAGATACCATGTTGATCCCTGCAGCTGAAGTTGATTGAAGCAACTCCATCAAGGAGAAGAGACTGACACGACGCCATCCATCTTCAAGTAATCCGTATCAAACATCGTCATGTGTACGCAAGGACCTAGCTACTAGGACCTAAGCGTAGTGAATGCTAAAATGATGAAAATAACTCCTAGAAGATAGAAACTAAAGTTGGTGTGTGTGAGGGGAGGGAGGGAGGAGGTGAAACAATTATTTACCATGAGAGAGCTCTCTGTATCGTACAGGAAGTAGCCTTTACCTACAAGTGTTTATATCATGGGCGCGATTCATGAAGCAGTTAGCCAGATTTCTAAACACGTTTAAATTAGCCATGGTTAACTAAAGGTGGTTTAACACGTAAAACAGTA
Organism: Siphlonurus alternatus; assembly: GCA_949825025.1. Classification (NCBI taxonomy): domain Eukaryota; kingdom Metazoa; phylum Arthropoda; class Insecta; order Ephemeroptera; family Siphlonuridae; genus Siphlonurus; species Siphlonurus alternatus. The sequence goes on from OX463788.1 coordinate 31,919,949, forward strand.
ATAGTTAAACGTGGTTAAGCTAAACGTGGTTACAAACCTGTCAACTTCTTCGTGAATCGCACCCAATGTGTATTGAAGGACACTGCCTATTCAAAAATGATTTTATATAATAATTTTAACTTTATATTGAAAATTAATTACATATTCTATAAAAAAAAATGTTACGATACGGCTAACTTGATGATCTACAGAAAAACATTATAAATTATTATGTATATAATATTATATAGCTATAGCAGTTTATATTCTTAAACAAACAAAAATGTTGATGTCTGTTAAAATTAAGCAAAAACGCAAAAACTATATTGTTATATTATATTAAGGATAGGAGTTATGGTAAATAATGTATCAAATTGTAATTAAACAGCTCCAGGTATAAAATTGATTCATTGCTTAATAATATGAATATACGAAATTTGAATGATTTACTATACTATATACCATATATAAAGTTAGCATAATTCATTACCAGTTATCACTATACAGTAAAATGTACTTAAAGTATTTTTTTCAATTAAGAATAGTAAATCTTGTCTTGTTTTGTCATAAGAATGGTAACAAAGACATAAATTTATGAATGGCAAATTCATCAACATTAATTACTAACGAACTGTTAATATCCATAGTATAAAGTATAGTATAGAATAGATAGTATAGATTGGAATAGATTATTAAATAATATTATGCTCTAAAGTTCCACAATCTGTAGTAACTTGGCAGACGCAACATGTATCTTCCAAACTGAAACCCAAACCTCCAACTACAACGAAAAAGTCATTATACAATTTTATTGATATTCGTGGAATTTTTTATGCAACAAAAAATTAAATAATTTAACAACTATATTTATTTTTAAAGGTAAAAAAAGTTCTTATTTATAGTGGCGAGATTTAGACCTTAAGTTCTCCTCTTTCATTTAACCTCTGGGGAGAGGGTAAGGGAGAAAGAGATGTGAGTAGGAAAGTTTTTTGATGGCTTCTGTCACTTAGTTATATTCCCCAAATGCACATGAAATGCCCAATTCAAGTGAGGAAACTATAAACAATATAAATATATTTAATAACATAAACATATTTATATTAAAATGGTATTATATCATACAATCTGAAAATGTAGTTCACTAAAAGTTATGTTATTTATGGTAGTTGTATACGTATATAGCTGAATCTAAAAAAAAAAGAGGGTCAGAAACAGTATACTGTTTATTAAACCCAATATCCAATTCTACAATAATTCTGCTTGATTGATCCAATTTTTGAAAATATTTACCTATAAAAAAAAAATCATCTGGCTTGCTATTTTATGTAATAATGATAAAATTGCATGTCACGGAAAAAAAATGTGAGGTCGCAATCGAAGGTTGAGAAAGAATGGATGAGACTGTATGGCGAATTTGATGAATGGCTCTCAGAAGTTTGCCCGAGCAAAGCCATGAAGAACACTAGACATATTGGATTGAACAATATTTACCAAGATGGTTCTCTCGCTGATTAAACCGATTTATTTTCTTCTTTTAAAAACAAACTCTATTTTGAGTTTAGTAGCCATATATAATTTTTTTTTTTTTGTATTTCATTATTCTTTTTATATAGACAAATTTTGAACTTCTAAAATTCACATTCTTATCTTTGAAAACTATAAAGGTGATGATGAACTATTGTAAGTTTCTACGTAAAAGTTTTGTATTTTACTTTCAAAATTTTATTACTTTACAAAAATTCTTTATTGATCTAAAATCTCGTGCGTCACATTTTCATATACATATAAAAGATATAACTTTTTTTTGCATAAATCTCTTAAAGTTTCTAACCATAATCGAATAAATTATAATTTACTTTTAATATACCACATCACTGATAATACGAAAGGGTATTTTTTTTTAATTCCATAAAAATTGTGTTAAAACATTAAAACTTGATTTATATTATGGTTTTTAAAGTTTGCTTGGGTTTAACCACATTTAATATAGCAATTAATAAGTTAGATATCTAATTTTAGGGTTGTAATTAAACTAATAATTCAAAAGTTAAAGTAGATTATGAAGTTGGCAAACACACAAGCAGCACGTATGCTGGAATTGCGTGCCTGGAAGCTACTTACCGTTTGTGTTGAGCTGTCGCGCGGCAGACGCAGCGCCGTAGTACGTAGACATGGTAAATCCACCTCCGATGGCACCACGTCTCATGGAGCCGGATTTGAAACCTCCCGCAGGAAGAACAGGCTCAGGACGCTCCACACTGCAACATCCATAAGTTTCTCATAAGAAACAAGTGACGCAGAAATATGATTTAATGGTCAAGTATACACTTGCCACACTTTATTTACAGTACATCAAGCAGAGTTAAGTGGAAAGGCTTCACCGAACACCGGAGATTAGTGGTAACATCCCTGCTCTTGGTTTGGAGAGGAGGCGGTGGCAGCGATTGCACTCGTCGATTCCTATACTATACCAAACCAACATTTTTCCCTTGCTTGGTTTGACGTCATCCATATATGAACCACTTCCTAGCATGATGTTGCTGTTGTTGTGAGCAAAATTAAAAGTCATTTTGTTGAAAATTTCTCTCTTTATTAATAGAGAGATAAAATGAAATGTTGTATTTGTATATGAGGGGAAAACGAAAGAAAACAAATAGAATGACGATCACTTGTTTGAAGTTGTTTGCATAATGTCTCAAACTTGCTGAATAGAGACATTGCTGGTTGTGTTCGGGATGTTAAGAATTGCATCCTGCTCCCGCTTTAATTATTATATATATTGCTTCCACCAGCATCACTATAAAGTGAAAGCAAATTGTGGTAGTATTGCAACATAATGTTATTATATATAAAGATTAAGTAATGTGAGCCATCTAGCAGAGAAAATATTTTTCTGAGATGAAATTTTTATTACAAAAATATGTTGTTGTGTAAATTAATCTCCATTATGGATATGTGAAGTGAGAGAAGGAAAATTAAAAAAGTGACACATTTCGCATAACAATAAACTCTTGTGTAACTGTGCGAGCAAGGAGAGAAAGATGATATTCAGGAGGTGTCGCGCGTCCTAAATAATATAATGCCATTTCATTATGGAAGCAAATTTTCGCAGATATATTTCTTCTTCTTTAATATTTCTTTTTCTTTTCTTGGTAATACTCCAAGTAACAAAAATTAGTTATATTCACGATAGAATCTTTCTCATTCAACTCAGTTTTTTAGCTCTGGAGATATAATATTTTTTATTATTATAATCATTATCGTTTCTTTCATTTTTGAAAATGTGACATGAATAATTTACAAGAATATTTTATTAACAAGAAAACAAATTATACATTTTGACTCTTTTCGTTTTTTAAATAATGCATTATTTTTGCTTCTACTAATATTTGTTTCATTGTATATCAACATTTTAATGAATAATACACACATATAGAATAGTAATTTGTTTTGAATAAATAAAAAACTTGTATCAATACGTTATTAAAATATAAATATTCATAATTTTTACAGCAAGTATTAAATGAATTAAATCACAACATTAACTTATAAAACAAACTTGTTTTACTTGAAATGACATTTATGTACACGTATGTATTTTCCATACCGTTGAATGGTTTTAACTAAATTCATTAATGTATCACTATAGTTATATCTATATATAGATGAAAATGTGCGTGATCATCCATTATGGCTCCTCGTCCCAGGGGCTCGTCACCTTCCCTTGGCCGATCAACCAGCTAGCCAGAGCGCAGCCTGCAACCAGCCAGCTGAAGCCAGGTGTCTCTCGCAGGGAAAGAGAGAGTGAAGTAGGAGAAAGGGGGAGGAGAGGTAAGGGGTAGGTCACAGGTTACCCCAACCTGTATGCTGATGAAATTGGTCCATCGATCGATAAGGATTGTATACCCTCCTATTGTATATTTATATATGTATTATAATGTACGGGAATACATTTCAGTATTAAAAATGTAGCACTTAAACATGTATATAATGTATGAATAAAAATTCAGACCAATATATATATATATAAATACACACACACACATAAAGTTTTAATTTAAAATAAATAATACACTTGAAATATGTATTGCAACTTTCTGATTTTATGTGATTAATTCATTTATTTTCTCATATCGATAGCCTTTTATATAATTATAAAGAATATAAAATTATAAATATAGTGATATATCAATCAATCATGCACCACTTGTTAAAACAAATACTGTGTTCATTAATTCCAATATGGTCTTTGACCTGAAAAATTTATATGATATGCCATAATAATTCATATAAAAAGAGGGATACATATATATATAAATAATTGGATTGAAATTTAATTATTTCTTCATTTCACTTAAATGAAAACAAAATGTATAAATAATTATTTACTCATATCACATTGTAATAGTAAAAAAAAATATATAGCTCCAAAATAAAAATAATAATAACAAAAAAAATTGTCAATAATCCTTTAATTTTGTCATTTGTTAATGAAATGTAAATGTGATCAATGTTGTCTTGTACGACCTTTATGTTCGAATAAAAATTATTATTATTATTATTATTATAAATGAAGCATTGGATTTGGAACAGGAAGTATACGCTTCGCCATTTATTAAATTTGTTTAAAATATTTTGACTAATTTTAAATTTTATTCATTAATGAACTATCAACCAATTATGGTGTATTATAAATAGCTTGAATGTTGAAATATATTTGAATCAAAAATTTGGTCTCGGTCATAGTTAAGCTGCTGGCATACCAATGATTGTTCTCGTTAGTAGCAATACCAATAGTATTGGCTGGGGGGGGGGGGTAAGGGGTATGGGGGCAGCCAACACGCAGGCAGGCGAAGGGTGGGATGGGTGCCCGGGTAAAGGCAGCAGTATATATAGCAACAGCGAGACTGGTATTGGCCGAGTGAAGCTGCATGCATGTTTGTTTCCATTTTTGCATGGGGCACTCGTGTCATTTAAATCGATACACGTAGCAATGGCCCCCGTAAAAACATGTTTATTCAAAACAAGGTCCAACACAATTTTCATTCAAAGTATATTTTTAGTAATTTTTTAAGTGTGGACTTACGGAACGTCATGCTTGTTCATTTAAATGACTTTTTACTAATAATTTTTTTTTAATTGGATACACACTTTAACATTTTAATTACCATTATATTAAGTATATTTTAAAATAAATCCATTTACATCGTAATATTATAAATTCATAATTAAAATAAATATGTTATAGGCCTATTCACTATTATACCATATATATAGGTCTATACATAATTATATATTGCTTGAAATTATAAATTCAAACATAAAAACGGGAGATATGTGTTTTTTAGCAGAGGAGAGACATGTAAGCAAAAAATATATAAAGAAAATAAATATCAGTCCACTTATATATGTTTGTTTTTCAACGTCGTCAAAATTGACAGAAACAATTTTCAGACATGATTTAACTCAGAGGGAAATAAAGAATTCAACGCAATCGTACGTTTTACAGAACAAAATTCCTCCTCTTTTTTATTATTTTATTTATATATTATTTTTTTTATCATAAAAACATTTTACATTTTTAGCTCTTCATAACAATTTTTAGCATCCAGTTTTCTTCATTCACGTACATATACTTTTAAAATAAACATGAGAGTATTAAATTAAATACATTTAATAAACTCAAATTGTGATGTCTTAGCTAGTCTAGGTGGGATAGCGCCAGAACATTGCAACACTCGTTTTTGTTCCACTCCGTAAAAAGTTCTTAACACTCTTGCTGTAAGGGTCGGTTTGGGTTCAAAGGGCCTACTGAGCAAACAGGAGTACGGGCTCATACCAAGGGCCTACTTGACCCTGTGGGGGCCTACTTTTAACGTTGTAGGGGTCTTCCAGCAGAGGGGGTCTACTGACCGATCGCTCACCAACTCTTATGGCCAGTCCGAGCCTGCTTGCTGTGTTATAATAAAATTATAACCGAAAACTGCAGGATTTTTTGTATTGAACTCAACTTAACGATGACTAGGTTACATAGTCTGAGTTTAATTGGTTGAATTAAAAAATTGACTGATTTTGTATAAAATGTGTACTGCATGTACTTAATTAAATTAATATTTTTTTCTTTAAGTTTAGGAACATATATATTTATTAAGAGATGGTGGTATAACTTAATTAGCACTGAATTAGCACAACTACTAGATTGCTCAAGATTTGAATTTGCCAAAATAATGAAGCAAACTTTCATCATATACAATGAGCTGTGGGAATTATGGGCTAATTGGGAAGCACGCAATTTGCTGTCTGTAACCTATTTTCATCTTCATGGATGCCGTAATTATGAAATATATTCTTGATTTTCAATGTGACAGGTATATACATTTCTCTTCTTGTAAAGTTTATACAAATGTGGAAAAAAACTCTATTCTTTGACTTTTGAATCATGAAAATAATAATATGCATAGTGTGCAGAAAATCAATGTTCAATTGGGAATTCTCCTACATTTATTTTTATTTTTCACATGCTCTATGCTTTGAAATTAAATGTCCCAAAACAAAAAATTTCAATTTTCAAAATTGGAGACATGGGAATATTTTAAAGATCTTCTTTCTTTGAATTTAGCACCAAAACGTGACGTAGAAACTGCCTGGCAGGCGAATTTCTCAAGCAATAATTTTATATTTTCGATTATTGATCTTAAAGTAAAATGATATTAAAGATAAAACTATTGCTACTAGAGTAGAAAAAACCGCTGATTTCGATCGTGCTACTAAAATTTATAGCCAACTACTCTTTGAATCTCAAACTATGATATCAGGCAGTTGTTGTGTGTTAACTAGGGAGTTTCTACGTCACTGTTTTCAGGTCCGCGCGCAGTTGCATACTTTGTCCCTTATTCTAATCATCCCTTTAAAGTCCCTAAATTTGATGAAAAACTTGAAACTTAAGTCAAACTTATTGTTAATATGTCACCCATCATAATATAGTAGTTAAATTAAAATTTAAGTTGTAAGAGAATTCCCCATTCGAGGTATTAGTAACGAGGATGAAGAGGTCCATGCTCTCATATATTGAGGTCCCATATTAACCAATCAACCAGCCAAAGCACACTTAAATAATTAAAAATTCCAGGGCTCTCGCTTTGAGGTTCAGCACTTGTCATTCATGCTGAACAATTTGCCTAACCTCCCGGTGAGATGTTCACGGTTACATTTCAATTGCTTATTGTATTTTGACGAAGTAGTTACAATATTTTCTCTTGATTTATATTATTTTCTTTGGGTGAATGTACGCAATTTGTGTATGGATTCTCACCTTTTACATTCACCAATTGGGTTTTGGTTATATATTTATTATTATTATTATTCCATCCAAACTATGTATTTTTAACCCAATAAACAATTATTAAGAATACTGTCATGATATTTTTTGTTGAATAAATGTTTTGAGTCAAGGGACTGTTTTTGTTATTTTCGATTGTCTTTTCACGTGACATCATAAAATCATAAACGTCAATTATCAATATATATAATTATATATATATATATATATATATATATATATATATATATATATATATAAATTAAACGTTGTTAATTAATTTGTAAATTTAGTTTTCAATGAATTTGTTTTAAAAATGGTTCTCAGAAAATTTAGAGAAAAGAAAATGCAACAACCTTTTTATTCTCTAATCATTCGTACTACAGGGTGACCAACATAATCTTAAGAATTTTAAAACCCAAATAATTAGCAAAAAATAGTTTTTGAATGATCACTTTATATTATATACATCAAATTAGAGCTCTGAAGTTAACAGTTTCAAAAATGTGAACAGAAAACAATGAAACGTGATTTTTGTTTTTTACCCGTTAGAAAGCAAATGGGCACTTTTTTTCTACACCTAAAAATTGTAAGCATCAATGGACAACATACATGAAAAATTTTTATTGCAGAAATGAATAGAGGGTACCAAATTATGCTACTCTGAATTTTTTCACATTTTTTTGAGACCCGGAACTATTTTTAAATAATTATTGAAAGTCCTGTGATTTCATTTGGCACCCCTGCAGCCTTAATAAAAAGGATAGAGACTGGACGCCTATTGACGCCTCCAGGGGGCGTGGCCGCACTTTCAATAATTATTTAAAAATAGTTCTGGGTCTCAAAAAAATCTGAAAGAATTCAGAGTGGCATAATTTGGTACCCTCTATTCATTTCTGCAATAAAAAATTTTCATATCTGTTGTCCATTCTCATGCTTGTTGAATTTTTCCAATGAAAATGCAACAAGGGCTTCGTTGGTGGCCCCGCAAACATACAGTCTCTCCTCGAGCTCACGTCACACATTGCGCAGCATGGCAGGCATGGTGAATTGGATCGTGGTGGTGATGCCCTGCTTTAGCTCCAGCGAGTATTTTTGAATACGGTGTTCTTCACATAGCCCAGTAGGAAGATTCTGAAGGAGTGAAGTAAGGGGACCTAGGGACCCATGGTGTGGGACCTGAAAGACAGATCCAGGTGCCTGGGAACACCTCATCCAAAAAACGACGCAAGAAAAAGTTCAAAAAGCTCCTATTTTGCCTCCTAACGGGTAAAAACGAAAAAATGAATGAAATGAAAATGAGTTCCATATCACACAATGCGCAAGCCCAATAACATGTGATTTAACAGAAATTGATAATTTTATGCGGTGGATTGGTGAACTGTCCCGATATTTCCCTTGTATGATACACTACAACCACAGCCTGGACTAGCCGGAACAATGCATAGAATTGTCAAGCCTACACACCGATCCTAGCCGTATCAGCAGCACAGTAAAGGATATATTGTTATATAAGCGCCATCACTCGGGAAGCACGAGCACACACGCGAAGCGCAGAGGCATTTACAATGTAAAAGCCACCTGCACCTGAGAGCGAACCCGAGCCTCCCGAGCGACAGACAAGCACGCATCCACTGCGCCATCGAACGACTTTTACCTTTCATTAAGATTACCTTTCAGATTTTTTTTTTCTGTTCACATTTTTAAAAATGTTAAATTCAGAGCTTTAATTTGATGTATATAAATTATACATTAAATAATAGCAAAGGGTGGTTATTTGGGTTTAAAAAAACTAAAGATCATGTGGACATCCTGTATATTCAATAGTTAATTTGAAATTTTTCCACTCGTTACGTATGCTATCAAATTGAATTCGCGGTCACACAGGCATTCTTCTCCGATCATGATTAGTTAATAGAATACAATATTTTTGTATACGGTACACTCATACTATTATCTGATTTATTAAAAGTTAATTACAGGTGTTTGTAATTATAAACCAATAATTGTAATAAAATAATTAAGACTAATAATATTTATGTCATTAATTTATAAAACGTACTTTTTGCTCTGTGACAAATTTTTTAATGTAATTACAAATTTCTCGCAACTTGTTTTGATCAAAGTTGAAAAATAATTCTACAGTGAAATTTGTTCTTATATAAATAAAATCATTAAATCAAGAGCATATTTTGCTGTAAACATTTTATTCTATGTATTCATATTTTGCTCTCAGTACCGAATAAAATTGCGCAGTTTTTCCAGCTTGAATAATAAATATACATCAACGCTGCGGGCAACTATTGATCAATGAAACGTCTACATAAAAGCGATGAAAATAACGATAATTGCGACTCTATAAGCACCTGTGCACCACTCTCGTCTTTCTAGCATCTCGAAATTGACTTTTAGTAGAGAAAAAAGAAGAAGAAGCAAAAGAAGAAAAAAAGAGGTGAAGCTGTAAATCCGATACTGAGACAAAATGGTCAGAGGTTTAGTTTTAAGCTCCAAGTGTATTCGTGTATACCTTACTTAACCTTAATTTGTTTCAGATAATTAGTAAAGTGCTTCGAGTACTTACTAGATCGGGTATATATTTTACCTCTGATGATTCGACAGAACTCGTCGTGGTAGTGTGAAATGGACTCATGTCTGTTGATAATGGTGCAAGGACGTGTACCTTTATTTGATCTCCTTACTAATGGACAAACGCTCATTTGACGCTACCACAGTAATATATATATATATATTATATGTATATATATATATATATATATATATATATATATATATATATATATATATATATATATATATATATATTGTTTTTAAAAAAATACAAAAACTATCGCTCATTAAAAATCATAGTTTGTCTCCTTTACATTAATTTATCAACCTAAATTTATTTTAATGAAGAGTTTTAATATTCGTATTTCATTAAGTTTTCAAAATTCATAGACGTTGTAATAAATTTAAGTGATAATGAAAAGAGATGTCTTAATTTACCGTTTTGAAAGAAAAAATTAATAAAATTTTGAAAGGAAAATGTTACCAAGAAGCCTTTACCTAAGTTTTACGGTAAGCATTTGTAAATATTTCAAAAATTGTTTTCAAAGTTTGAAGAAAACATTTTAAGAGGTCTTTTGCATACTTATTTATGTATGTATTTATTTATGATTGTGATCACAAAAAAGTTTTCTTTTGAACGTTCATAACACACAAACCATACAAGAAGAAGAACTCGCTTGTATGACATTTTTGTAACAAAAAGAAACATATTATTTTATATACAATAAAGCGAAGACTTAGAAATGTCAGTATTTCTTTTCTTGTAAACTTTTGGCATTTAATTTATTTTATAGTGACAAGCACTTTTAGACTTGCTGTCTCTATAATCATCGAGACTGGCTTACTGTTAGACACTATTATGTATACTATAGCAAGCAAGCATGCATCGTATACGTTTATAATATTAGAGCGAGGCGTACTATACTGTATGTGGCAGCAGAGAGAACAAAGGAAAAAAAATAAATGAGCGATGTATACACAAAAAGTCGTCTTTTTAGAGTCGTGGAAATATTATCATTTTAATAAAAAAAATCAGCATGTACTCAATTTTTTTTAACTTTTCTTTAAGTAAAGGAACAAGTATAATTTTAATCAATATTCGTCATGATTTTTTCAGTTGTTTTATTACCCTTTTTTGTGATATTTTCCTTCACCGTAAATTCTTTAGTGTATATTGATTTGATTTCAAGACTGGTTTCTTTTGATCTGATTCTTTTGATTCTTAACGATCTTGGGGAAAATAGGGAAAATATGTTAAAAACTTTTTCTCTATAGATCTATATAATATAAACCTTGATGGCTGTTGAAGCCAAGCAGGTAAGGAAGCAGCGAGCTCCTTGATAACTAAGCTATATACGTCACAATTTCTACGGCGAATGAAAAGGTCGTTGAGTTCAGTTTTGAATGAACCCAAATTAGGGTGACGAGCAAGTTGTGCAACTTTGAAAAGAAGCAGCAATTTTTCTTCTCCAAATAAAAACTTAAGGGCGGGCATTTAAAAAAATAATTATTATTTTTTTTTTTTTTTTTTTTTTAGTGGTGAAAAAAAATTATAAAAAGCAACTTCAACTAATTTAGCATACACATTTCAATGAAAATTTGCCTTTTTCGCATGAGGTTGATATATTTTTATTTTATCAACTTTTTTATTTATTTTTTTTTATTATTAGACTGACTGCTCCGTTAACTTGCTTTTGCAGTCAATCATAATATTATATTTTTTAATATGAAATGAATTTTAAAAAATAACAAATTTTTAATATATTCCAGTAAATACGTCAAATCTTAAAAGTAAAAGCTGATTCTATTTTCTGATACTAAATTCTACAATGGAAAGTAATTTTCAATAAAAATAAATTTAAAAAATAATTCTATTAGAGAAAATATTTTATATAAACTTACATTTTTTTTTACTCTTGAAAAATACAAAGTATTAAATCAAGGTGGGTAAAGGTGGGTACCTTTACCCACCTTGGTATTAAATAAATTGAAATGAAGAGTATTCATTTCTGAAATGCCCAGGACGTTTGTAATATTCCGATGTGTAATATATATATATATATATAATATATATATATATATATATATATATATATATATATATATATATATATATATATATATATATATATATATATATATATATATATATATATATATATATATATATATATATATATATATATATATATATATATATATATATATATATATATATATATATATATATATTACAAATGTAACTATAGAGCAATAGCGTCTTTCACCATTAAGTTTCTTGCTTGCTCATAAGCTGAAAGGTATTTCACTCGAATCCAATTCCACTGACGAGCAATATTAAATTAAAATTATGACATTGATAGCAAGAAGTCTTATGAAAGTTGTCTATTTCTGTACAAGTCTAAAATCACAAAATTTCCTGTACGAGAAATTTGTCATTTTACATTATATGATTATAGGAGATTGAATCTTCGTTATCTGTAATTTATAAAATATACTCCTTGCTTTTTTGACGTCAATAAAAAACTTAACGTAAATGCAGTAATTTCTATCCCAACGACGTAAGAAATGACTTTATTATTATTATTTGTGTTTTTAACTCCCAACCTAGTTGGGGTGGTTAAGCGTCAGCACCGGGCCCAATTGGGCCAAGATGAAGGCGCCCGCTGATCCTGTTGGTGATGTTACGATCCAGCGTCTCCTACTCAGCTGCGGGCAATGAGGGCTTCCCGGGTACACCCGCAAATAGCCCATCACACAGCCTTTCGGGCAGGTCCTCTCCTAGGCGCGGTGGGACACATTTCCGCGAGCACTATGGGTGCTGGATGCCTTTAACCAGGGCACTTAGAGGTGGGGATGCATCTTGGGCTTCCCAAACCAATGCCCTGGCCGCCCTGTGGTTCAAGAATAATAATAATAATAATAATATTATTATTATTATTATTATTGTCATTATGATCGATGCAATAAAAAAATAAATATCATGTGTAACTAACAAAGTGGCTGTTATTTAAATACTAATAAATATATGATTTTGTATTTGTTATTTAACACACACATCAGTAGCATAGCTAAATGAGGCTCAAACTGAACAACGATATAAGTTCACGTTTGTAGTTTAGGGTTACGATAACAAGCTCCACTTTCACTATATTTGAAGAGCTGTTAGTTAATATTAAAATATATTTTCTTTTTTGTGTAATTATAAACGTTTATATAACAATTTTTTCTTAATATATTAAAATGAAAACATATAATATAAAAACTAAAATTTTTCGTTAAAATTTATTCAATTTAAATTAAAAGAAAACATGCAAGGTGGAATATAATGTGACACCATTGGCGTGCAGCAGATTGTGGTGTACGTGTATTCATGAGCTGGGGCGTGACCTGATGACGTCATTGCAGCTTGGAACCTTGACTTCTTTATTGTTCTAATTCATGCTGCAATGATGATACCTAACACGATAACGTCATATTATAGGATTGAAAATTGTTCCACATTATCACTGTTTTTTTGTGGTTAAAATAACAAGAATTTCTAACAATATACAATTTGTTAAAAGCGAAGGTAATTGAAGTTAAATAATAATTTAATTCTTCGAAAAGATATAAAGGACATGCCACAGCTGGTTGAATGCAGACGTGCTACCCTTTGGAGGATGAAGGTACCAACCTGTGCAGTGGTACAGCAGTCGAGTCTCGTGACGAGGTGTGCTCCTCCTCGTCTGTGTCCTCATTCTCTTCGGCCTCGGCTAGCTGCTGCAGTGGTAGTGGCGCCGCGACGTGGCGCAGTGAACCAGTGGGCACCAGCGGCAACGCTCCAACATCGCCTTGGCCGGACGCCACGCCAGCTAGGTTTCGGGATTGCGACGCTACCACCGGAGAAGGGGCTGGAGGAATGGGTGCTGGCGCCGGGGGTGCAGGATGGTGCTGCTTTTGACTTCGCCGTACAACCAAACTGTTAAGCAGGATATTGCTGGATGTCCGGCTTAGCGCACGCCGTTGTCGCACAGCCTCTTTGTAGATACGGTAATACATCACAACCATCACTACACCAGGAATCCAGAACGAAATACAGGAGGAAATTACAGCATAATATTGATTTACCACAAATATACACACTTCGGGATTTACTTTTCTAAATTTCAAGTGTTCTTCGGTTGTATACCAACCTAGGAATATTGGTGTAAATGATATTAACGCAGGTAACACCCACACATTGGTTAACATAAATCCAACTGTTCTACTAGTCATGGTTATGGGGTACTCTAAAGGTCTAACAATTGCATAATAACGATCCACTGATATACAACACAGATGTAATATAGATGCAGTTGAAAAGTAAACATCTAGTGAGTTCCATACATCACACATAAAATAACCAAACATCCAACTACCAGTGATTTCAACGCTAGCATTAAATGTCATGGCACATAAGGCAACAAGCATATCTGCCATGGCCAGCGACACCACATAATAATTAGTAATAACACGAAGCTTACGATGCCGCACAACACTTATGATTACTAAGGCATTGCCTAACACTGCAACAACAATGATACTGCCCATGACCAAGCCTTTTAGTATCATAGGAAGCAGTTCAGGAAGGCTAGCAGTTGCGGCGACGGCAGCAGATGCGGTACCATTCACTGCCGCAGTGCCCGTGCTCACGTCCGTGCTCGCTGCATCGGCTGCGGCAGCTGCGGCAGCAGCGCTCGCGGCCACGGCCACTTCTGATGAGGCGACCGTCGTTGTAGTTTTGGGGCTTGCACTCGGTGCAGGCGGGCCGCTCGTGGTGCTCACTGCTTCACTACAGCCGCTGGTGCCAGTGGTACCGCCTGTACTGTCAGCGTGCAGAAGACACGCGTGGTGCCACGGCACCTGGTAGCGCTCGTCACTCACTTGCACGGCGCTCCGTTGCAGCAGCTCTGCGTCCATGCTAGAGGCCTAGGAGCCTAGCAAGAGCAGCGGAGGGGCGGACACTGCACGTGCTGCAGCCGCCGAGTGTGGTCCACCGCCGCTACCGTAACGTGTCAGGGCCGGCCTCCGGTGGCTCCACATGGTTTAACACGCGAGCGAGCAGCCGGTGGTTTAAGCGCGCTAACTCGCAGTCAGTCTCGCACGCACAATAAGAGCGAGTGATCAGTCGGCCGGACGGGTAGCCACAACGACGGATTGAGACTGAGGAGCGCGAGCCGCTAGTCGCTATACTCGATCGCTCCAGCCGAGCCAGGAGCGAGGTGCCGCCGAGATCACGCCTACGCGCAAGCGCTCCTTACTTGAAATGCATGCGGTGGTGGCGGTGATAGTTTCACCCGCTCGCTTTTCTCTCTGCCTGCAACCCTCTTCCCTTGCTGCCTCCTCTATCTCGCCTCCTAACAAAACCACTCACAGCTAACATCCCACTGCTGCAGTGCCAGCCTGCGCGGCGGCGGCAGCAGCAGCTCATCTCATAACAAAACCCACCTCTAATTCACCGTCAACAGCAGCGTGACGCCCGCGACTTAATGCAATAAACCAAGTGGCTAATGACACACTGTCACACAAAGTTAAAAAAGTAAAACTCACCTTGTTAAAATCATTTTTTTGAACAAACAGCAAATAATGTATCTGTTTAATAGAAAGGACAGTAAAAAAGGCAATCTAACATGTCATAATGTAAGTCGTAAATGTACGGTATACACAGTACGTACGTCTGCAAACAACAAAAAGCTCCAAGTCAGATAAAGATTTAAGAGCTATAGCTACATTTATTTTTATGGAAGGTGAAATATTATTTCACATTTTCCCCTTTCGCATAAAGTGTTATTACCATCGGGAATAGTGAAGTGTTTGCGCAGAAGTCCTCTCTGCACACAACTGAATTATACAATAGAGATCTTCTCTACACCAAATGAGCAGGCAACTCCTTGGTGACAGCAACTAGTCCAACAGACCACTGTGGTCCACATCGAATGAACCTAACTCCATTTTGTTGTAACTTTCTCTATATTATAATGCACAACCCTTTATAAAATATGGAGATAAATCACATATATTATGCAACTATGAGAAGAAAAAAAAAAATATTGAAAAAAAAAAGTGTTGCTTTCTATATGTAAATATGTGCACACAAAATATGAAACGCACTTATCTCAAAATTAGCACTCTTAATGTATTTATAAGAATAACAGTGCATTTATGAATGCATTTTGTGTGTTCTCTGTTTTACTTTCACGATTCTACACGTACTCCGCCAATTTTGTATATTCTATATAACTCAAGGCATTTTATGATAGCACACCACTGGACAGTCGGCAGCATTGAAGGTCCTTCACAGAGGGGTTAACTCCCCAGGGCTGAAGGGTCTGTTGAGGCTAAGGGAGGCTACTGACTGTAAGTAACAGAGGTCAGCAAGGATCCAGGCAAAACAAAATAGACGGCAAACACAGTTATTATACCGAGCTCAGCATGAAACAATCATTATCTATTATTATTTTTTTATAATAATGAAATATTTAAATTATATTAAAATATTGTGAAGCAATGATTAAAACATGGTTATAAAAAAAATTGTATCGTATTAAATCGAAATTCTATGCTACTTTCGAGCAGACGTGAGTAGTTATTGATTTTTAAAGTTGAATAATTTAAAAATTCGTAACTCGAAAATTAGATCGAATTTGTATAGCTCCCTGATATTTTAGCGGTATTTTTAGCTACTACTGATATATAGGGGATGTAGAGGAGAACATTTTAAGATATGTTTTATAACTTTCATAAATGGAAATATTTTTAACATTGGGTGTGTTACCTTACCCTTAAGTCTTTCGATTGCGGTTCAATGACGGAAGTTCGATCCTGCAAAATAATTAACAAACTGCATGGAAATTTCAGCCCTTCAAATTTTACAGTTGTAGTCAAAGTACGTAAGAGATATATTGATATATAGCACCATGCAAACACTGTGTTTCATTTTTTTTTTCTTTTTTTTTTTTTTTTACTAATTTTGTACTGTACAAACACAAAATTCAAAATTGATGCTATTTTTTAAGTCCATTCTTTGTTTAAAACTGTCAATTTGCATGTTAGCGTTCATGGAATATATATGAGTTAGATTCATAGTAAACGCTTTAGACCTGGAAAATAACAGACGATTGATGAGGCAGAGGTCATCTAATTCTACTTCCTTATTCAACTTTATGTTTTATTTGGTGTGTTGATAAATAAAACAAATCGGTGAATCACTGACATTGTTGAATAAATCTTAATTCATTTAATTTACTTCTACAAAAGAAATCACGAAATTTATCCCTGAAATCAGTATTATTATTTTTGATATTCCAAACAGGATACACACCAAAAATTACTCCTCACGCAAGTAAAAAAAAAAATATATAATAATCATAAACAAATAATTTTAAAAAAATGAAGGACGGTTGCCGCAGCCTCAATTCATGAACGCAAACATTGTCAGGGTTGTATTGAAGTATGGTGGATTAAAATTATTTTAGTCAAAATTACGTATCTGCCTCTTTTTGTCTCTTGGTGCTGCTATGACATCCCGCCAATCTCTTTACCTCTTTTTTTTAAGCTTTTACCTCTTTACAACAGTCTTGAATGCTTTGATAACGTTCAAATTTCTGTTCCTCATAACTCAATTCATGCACAATTATTATTAATATTTAGCATCTCTCAATGGGATGACCTACTTGCTTGAAATGCAATATTTAGCCGACTTCTTACTATCAGTAAACATATTACTACAAGATCAATTGTGTTTTAAATTTTCCCATAAATATTTTATACATAATAATTAGGATTTGTTTTTTAGCATATAATTACGTGTGTACATTCGTTCTTAATAGTAAAAATAATTATTTCTAATCTTGCGAAAGTTTTAGTTTTAATTAATGCTAAAAAAAAAATGCATGACCCACCCACCTGTTTAATATAAAACATAGTTTAAGTTATTTTCGATTGGCATGCGAGTTGCAGAGTTTCGGCTATAATTTTTTTGGGGCACAAAAGTAGGTTATAACCCCAGAGTAATTGGGGAAAGACACGCGATCACCATGCATTGATATAGAGTATGGATTAAAGACTGGTGGTTTGAAAATTATATAGAAATGTAGATTGAATGATTGTTCTCTGAAAATGAATGCAAAACTTTGACAGTTAATTTGAATTCTTTTAAGCAATCATGATTAAAGTTATGTAATAAAAATAACCACTTTGATTACAACACAGTACCTGGAGCCTAGAGCTACAGCTATAAATCGATTAACCAATTAACTTTACTCAATGGCATAAAAACCTTTAAATATTTGTATATAAATTTTATACGATGTTTTTTTATTTATTACACTACTTTAATCTGCTCTGAAGTAACTATACCATTTAAAAAAATGTATTCGTTCAATGACACTGTGTTTACAATATTTTCTTACTTGAGTTCTGTAGAACAATAATATTATTGCCACTATGTTTACACAATTGAGAAAAAAAAAATCTCGTATTTTCAGCAATTAAAAGAGAAAAGAAAGAAAAATCTTTTATGTTGGTTGCCACTACATAGCTTTCACGAGTTATTGGACAGTAGTTTATAGTTACAGCTTTGTAACTGTGTAGTCGTTAAACATTTAAGATCATTGAAATCTTTTGTTTGACTTTTTTACAATTTTTATAGCAAAAATAATAATAACAAACATTATTTAATTATCTTTTTTTTTTTGCCAGAAAAAAATGAAAATAGTATATAATGTATAATATACATCTCAATATATATTTTTAGGGAGAATGAAATATTAATTTGTATAAATTCTCCAACTATGAGAAAAGCTTAGCACTGGTGTTTTATAGGGTTGGGAAGAAAAATCAAGACGCGATAATTATTTGTATAAATTAAATATTATTATTTCATAGCTATGTTAAAAAAAAAGAAGGAAAAGGAAAAAGAAGCTTCAACATTTAAAAAACAACAACAGTGAAACCTCTGCAGTTATTATGTATTATATGGTGCATACTTTTAGAATAATTAGAAGAACTGCACATACAACGCCAGATTGCTCGCATCTAAGATATTTTAACAAATTACACTACAGCTATAAGCCTTTCTAAGAAGGACTTAAAGCTTTTAATTTGTTATTTTAATTCCATTATAATATGTATTAGCTTATTCATGGCTTCTTAAACCCTTCCTTTCAACGTCACAGTATTGGCAAGCTATGATTGCTTTGCTTTTTTTTTTTTTTTTTGCTTTTTTTTTAAAGTTTAAAGAAAAATTGTGTCTAAAAATTACAAATATGTCTATAAAATTACTGTATATTATAATATATTGTGCTTTGTTTTGTAATTACTGTCACATAAAAAAAAAATTATTTTTTCCCCATGTAGTTTTATATTTATGATGTTACATAGTACGCAATAAATTTTTGTTTGATATAATATATAACATGAATATTCCGAGACACGTTATATGTAATATATATATATATATATATATGTAATTTGCATTGTGCAATGAAAAAGAAGTACAGTACAATGAATAATATTCGTAAGGTACTGTACTACAACGATGATATAAGCCAGCAAGCGAGTGAGCCTAGAGACAACATGTGCGAGTGTTTGTGGCGGGGACTGCATGCCACCGCTGGCTGCTACTGGAGTTGCTTGTCAGATGAAATGCGGATGCTCAGCTTTTCTCTCATACCTGCTGTGCTTAATCAGATTAACTTTTCCCCCTTTGTAGTGGTGAAAAAAATAAATAATAAATAAAAATAACATATACATAATAATATAATCCGCACCTTTGTACTTTTTAGTTTAACTACCTTTTTTCTTCTGTAAGTTATAAATAATATTAAACGTAATACGTAAAATTTTGATTATAAAAAAAAAAAAAATTAATTTTATTACAATACACTTATATAGATTGTCATAATACTATTTTTTAACTTGGTATTTTAGAATTAATTTTTTATACAAATAAACAAAGGTATATATGATTAAAATAATGTGTATGATATAACTAATTATGACAATTACATTTATTGGTTCATATTATATATATATATATATATATATATATATATATATATATATATATATATATATATATATCAACATCAAGCATCATCTAAATTAAATTATAGTACTGCCGTAGAAAGCATGATGGCATTCACATACATTTAGTTCTGTATTGATTGATTGGTTTTATGTTTTTATGCTTTTGACTCTCTCTCTCTCTCTCTCTCTCTCTCTCTCTCTCTCTCTCTCTCTCTCTCTCTCTCTCTCTCTCTCTCTCTCTCGTGTGCTAGCTATGGCAGGCGAGTAAACAGGGCTGGATCAAGCACTGTGCTGTGTTTGACAGGTTGGGTGGTGTGGTGGCCCGGTGCTCTCTGTTCACTCACATGACTTGGTCTGATCTGTTGTATGCTTTCTGCTTTCCTTGTGCTTGCTACTCGTAGTAGTGTCATGTATATAATATACATATGTATATTTTTGATCTATCTATACAACAAGTATGTGTGCACCATGACAGTTGAGCGAGTCCTTCGTATTTCGTGTGTGCTTGAATCGTATCGTCACTAGATAGATTTATCTGCTCTTGCTTGTTGGATTCTCTAACCGATATACACCCGGCCTGCTCAGACTACCAATGTCTATGATGCAGGACATAGGCTAGCTCACAGAGCTACCAACATGCGTTCGCCATAGAATTCCTCTCAAAGCAATCACACAGTTACATTTACAACTACTACTGGGCTGTAGATTTGAGAGAGAGAAAGAGAGAGAGAGAGAGAGAGAGAGAGAGAGAGAGAGAGAGAGAGAGACACCTATGGCTCCTCTCAAACCCTGCTCAGTGCTCACCAATCGCCCTTCATTTTCCTTTATGTTATTCTAAAAATGATAGGATTGACCTTTACTTGAACTTTTCAATGCAGCTATAATGAATAAAGGGAGAAAAAAAAATCAATATAAAATAAAAATTTGTATTGAAATTGTGCTGTTTAAATAAATAATTAAATATGCCACCCTCTTTTTTTTCCCCTCTCCGGATTGTTTCATTATTATTGTACAGCACAGATTGTCATTCTTAAATTTACATGTGGTTTCAAAGAATATTGTTTTATTACGTTATAACACTGGAATTTATAAGAATGGTTGTGTATTTTACATATGATTTCGCAGTAGTTAACATCATTTTATAACGTTATACCCAGGCTGGAATTGTTAAGAATGTTTTTTTGAAACAAAAAATAAAACTGAAAAGAATATATATATATGTATATACAATGCTGTATGAAATTTGAACGACTAAAGTTAAAAAAAAAAGCATAGAATAATCAACGAAGTAAAAAAATATACATTTTTTACGTGTTGTATCCTTCAAACAGCATATTATGCTTTCAAAATCTTTACTATCTCACAAGTATAGAAATCAATACTTTTCTGACACATAGTTTATATATTTATATCTTGTCTTCTTCTACTTTTTGTTCTCCTTGCAGGCTTAAAAAGAAGCATAAAAGTTTAAAAGTTAAATAAAAAAGAACTGTTTTGTTTATATCGTTAAATGTTAAATATAAATTATTAACAATAAAGTCTTAAAATGTCTTCGTGACTGATGTTTTCAACATTTCGCTTACTTTGTTATTAATGAAAATTTCTCCCAGCCTACATTTTCTGCATGAAAATTATCATTGCTTTATCCACGAAGCTTCTCTTCATTCAGAACCAACATCAATGTGCCAAAACAATCACACATTGAGCCGGGTAGTTTTTCTCCCAGCAAGAGATGACTTTTCATCGATCGTTGTAGCAGGCAACATAGCAGCAGCAGCAGCAGTATAGCACCAAGCAGCATTTCATAACCAGTAAAGTTTTAAAAGTTTTGTGTTACTGCTATATAGAACATATAAATATATACATTGCACGATATGAACCAGAGCAGCCATTGTAGAAAGAAAGATCCATAGACATATAATTAAGAAGCTAGAATTTCTGACTTTCTAACTTCTAAACAAAGATACAGCAAAATAAATATCATTTTTATTATTATTATTATTATACTTGACTCTTTAAGAACAACGAGTTAGAGTGAAAATTAGTGAAATTGATATATTCAATAAGCTAAAGATCTACTTTGCTTTGTATAGTATAAGGTTGCCCAGAGCTCACATTGACACCATGGTGCTACCCCCTCCCCCTCCCCCTGTCATATCAGACTTCACGACTACCGCCAGCAGCCATCAACACCGCCAAGTTTAAAGTTCGAAGCACGCTCTCTCGTTGGCCACTGACGTCACTTGGTCTCGTCCCTGCAGCAAGCACCGCTCACTCTCCGGCAAACAGACTACCAGCAAGTTCTTCTTCCAGACACGCCATACGTCTCTCACCATCTCATGACTCATTCAATGAATGCAGATCATACATAACTGTAACCATTATCTTATACGCCATTGTTATATTGATAAAAGTAGTAATATGATGGTAGGTAGCATGCATTAATAAATATAGGCTTTATCGCTATATAATCTTTTTTAACCTTCTTACTGTCATTTTATGATAATCTTCTTTAAGGCACTAAAAAAATAATTGGCATTTTTATTGATGATTTATTTTTAACTAAAATTTTGACAAATAATTTTATTGATGTGATATTTATTACAAAATACAGTATATAATGATATTAGATAGAAATTTTCCAGGAAATGGTGGTAGGTGCGAGAAAACAAGCACATTTTATTTTTACACTAGCTGGCCTACGAAGAGGAAACCACCTTCACAATTACCTTCATTTCAATCTAAATTTTTACACACTCTGTATGGCATTATTTGCATTTTCAAGAAAATGCTTCCTCTAGTCAATTTATCGATCGTTGAAATTGTGATCTTTAAAAAGTTTAAAAAATGAATGCATTACTATATTATAATAATAAATAATATAAATAACATAAAAAATAATTGAACATATTTTATTGTCTTCTTGTATTAAAGTACCAAATTGGCTTATGTGCGTTCATTTTTCTGGTGACAATAATATTTTCCATTTATCTGCCAGTTAAATCAAATGAACTAGATCCGCGAAGGAGGTAGTCCCCACACCTTGCATATAAAATTGTCCCCTTACCCCCGAACCGCTGAGATCTGGAGTCAACAAACGTCAGTTTCTTTAAGGGCATTTATTTTAATTTTAACTTATGAAAATAGTCTATAAGTAATATGGTCTTCCTAATTGGTAGTTCAGTTCAATGATATAGAATGTCAAATTAACAATTATCTTTATACCACGACAGTAAATGCTTTAAGGTACAGTTTTTAATGATTGACAGTCTCAGGTCCAATTAAAACTACGCAGCTTCATTGCGTTTCTTAAGTTAAATGTTTATGAGCATAAATAATTAGGTTTCTTTTTGACAATGTAACATCAGAACTCTTGAAACAGAACAATTGAAATTTCACTTTGTCTTTTCTTATTAAAAAAAAAAAAATCGATCCTTTCTCGTTTAATTGAACCACTGTTAAATATAACAAGGTGCTTTCACGATTTACAGTGATAATAAATTAAAACTTTTAGAACTTATAAGCTAACTTTTAATTAGAGGAGAGGCTACAAAGCACCATCATACATTTTCTAGTAACTTAGTGTGGCGTCAGTTATATTTAGTAATTAATTTTAAATAGCTATAAGGAACATTGTAGTAAACAATTCAAGATTTTCAGATGTGATATTTTCATTTAAAAATACAGCAACGATAAAGTTGTTAAAGGAGGGGAACGACTTCAACTTTTATATTTTTATAAAATTGTTAATGCAGTGAAACCTCTGTCTACACCAAAAGAAACGCCAAACTTCCCGCTCCTTCCGGCTGTTGAAAGTTAAGGATGAATCTCAGTAGATAGATATCTCGCAGTCGTTGCAGAGAACTTAGAACTCACCATCAATTGGTGGTATACAAATTTTGAAGCGAATCTGTCTTATCAGTTTTGTGAAAACTTAGAAGTTAAACATTGGCCTTATGGACGGAAACTGGAAATGGAGCTGTTATAAAAAACTAGCTGTCAGACTGAATTTCCTTAAACCATAAGCGATTAAGTTTTAGAACATTCTCGATTTTTTAAAATTTATTTCATTCGATTCCTTTGCAGGAAAAAATATTCTTTGACTCCAGCAATAACTGAGATTAATCGTTAAGGCTTTCAAAATAGTTATGTCTATGACGTATTTCGCGCCAAAGAGAAAGCAGTGTAAAAACAAAAAGCAGTCCCTTTAGAAACGAGGGGTTTCTAGAGAGGCACGCTGTGATTGGCTGCTTCCTTTTGGCGTGAAATTCCGTCATTGACGCAACTTTTTTTGAACGCCTTAACTTTCAACAGCTGGAAATCGGAGAAGGAGGGGGGAGATGGCATTTCTTTTGGTGAAGACAGATATTTCACGGCATCAAGACTTTTATAAAAACATAAAAATTGAAGCCGTTCCCCTCCTTTATTTAAGTGATAAAATAGAGTATTGAACTCAAAAATTTTTATTGCATAAATGAATAGAGGTTGCAAATTTATGCCACTCTGATTTTTTCAGATCTTTTAGAGCCTGGGAAGTATTCTTAAAAAGTCTTGCCGTGGTCGGGTTTGAACTCACGCCCCTGTTAAATCCTATCCTTTTATAAAAAGAGGCATCTAAAGGCATCACTTTCTCTGTACTTTCAATAATTTTTTAAAAATAGTTCCAGGACTCTAAAAAAATCTGGAAAAAATCAATAACTTTGCACCCTCTATTCATTTCTGCAATAAAAAAAAATTGAGGTCGATACTCCATTGTTCTGTTGAAAACACGCATTACATTAATTTTCACTATAATCTGTGATGTAATTCTAAAGATCAACATTATTCAATTTATTTTGCTTCATTCGTCGCAGTTTATAGATATTTATATATAAAGCTGTATGACTGTTATCCGCAGGGAAAATAAACACAAAAGAGAAGAACGGCAAAATTCAAAGCTTTGAAGTGTTTGAAGAGAAAACACAAACAAGGTATTTTAGATTTTTTTTTCCTTTACTTTTTCTCCCTTTCCTTTATTTTCTACTAATCGAATTGCTGTACGAGAAAATACGTCAAAAGTCAAATTGAAATCTCTTGCATTGCTATAATAGTAGAACAGAACTGTATTTTACATTATTTTTTTTAACTATTATAAACTTTATAAATTTTGAAGTTTGATTCATTGTAAAGTGTATTTTAACATAATATTATTTTAGATATTTCATTTTCCAATTAGTAATTTATGCATTTTAAATTAAGCAGCTTACAAGCTGTCGTCACCCATGGAAAATAAATGACAATTTTAATCTAAACATGTATAAATTAGTGACGATAAAGTGAAAACAAAAATATTCATGGATACTGCAGTATTTCAAAATTATATACAAAAAAATTCATTCCTTATTTAAAAATAATAATAATAACAACAAAATGTTCAATATTATGAACTCATAAAAGCGTGTATCTCTAGTACGTGTTTTGATTATGAATGTAGCTTTCAAGCATGATCTCAAACAATCACACCGTGAGTGGCGCCTTGCTGGCTTGTGGTTCTGACACGGTGATCGTCAGTTGAAGCTTGTGATGTTCCCCCTCCCTCCCAAAGCGTCGTCACCTCCTGCCGCCGGTATGGAAATTGAGATACCTTTGCTACATATTCTCTAAACATAAACTGACAGATTTGCTGATGATGATATTGAATATAAAATATCGCTAAAAATTATTTCTTTAAACATAATATATAAAAATAAATATATAAATTTTAATAAAATAATTACATTTTATATTATTGAAAGGTATAAAATAAAAATTTAATTAATATAGCGATTTATATGATTTATTATCAAAGGAAATTTTATTTTCAATATTATTATTATTATTTGGGTTTTTAACTCCCAACCTATTATTATTATTATGTATATTATATATTGTAAAAATTAAAATATATATTATGTTGGGGGATACATTTTGTATCATTTGTCATTATCATTATATTTTACAATGCGGCATCTAAAATGTAATATTGGTCAGTTTTATTTTATTCAGTTTTTTAAAAAACTAATGTCCATTTCAATGATAATAAACCATTGCTAATGGTTAACATTGTTTACATTATTATTAATAATAAATTAATATGTATATTTAATTGTATAAATATATTAATAAATATATTACATTTTATTTCAGTGTTTAACCTGTAAATTTAACTGGTAAAACAATTTGCAATATTATTCACCTTATTTTAGTTTTGTGCTATTATTTATTTTTGGAATGGCAGGTAGAGAAAGATAGTGTTTCTCTATAAACATAATTATATACTACATATATGTATATGTACAAGTGGAGAGAATGTATAAAGAGCAGGCATAGACAACAAGAAAAAGTTAGTTTTCAATAGAATTTACAGTCGATGATCGTACTATATATACTGTCCAAAACAAATTTAATGCCTTAGAGTGTTACTAATACATCAAATGTGTCAATTTGTATTCCTTCAGACCCTACTATATGAACTTATGAAATGCTATTTGAAACAACTGTTTGAATGTCAATTTAGCCGTCAATAGTATAATGTAATGTATATAAAGTTAAAAAAAGTTAAAATTAATCCCGGAAGTAAAAATTACCTGGATTTTTTTTTATGAAATCTCCTACTTTGAATAAGAAATATATTATGATACCCAATCCTATTGAAAAAGTTTTCATAATTATATTTGGGTTACAAATTTCCACTTCTCAGTAAAGTTAAATTGTTTGAACTGTAGGTCCATGCACAGGCGGAAGCTTATATTGACGAGGCAGCTCGAATATGACGCACGTGCCTCTAGTGGTTTGAGCATACCAGCAGGCGTTACACAAGGAATGCCACAGAAGTCCTGCTCTAGTACCGATAGTGAACAACAGGTCTGCTAAAATAGAAAAGAGCAACACACAAGTACATTTATAATAATTGTACAAAGTTGTTATAATTGAATTAGTATATGAAAGAATAATATTAGTTTTATTTCAATACAGTAAAAAAATGACGATTACAACAATATTTATTTTTATTATTATTAAAAATTAATAGAGTGTTTGAAAAAATGTTCAAAATAAATTATAAATATATTGGAAACTTGTCGAAAGAAAAATAAAATATATTGAAACATTATTGTATAAATAGAAAATCCAATGTTTTTACCTTTTGTAAAGTTTAAATAAAGTTCTTTATTTATTTTAACTTTTTATGTTTTTAGAATTCTTTTTAACTTTTTAATCTATATTGACTGTAATGTATATATATACAAAATATATATTATAATATATATAATAAAATCAATTTTACCAATAATGGAAAAAAGCGTCTGACAGAGAAAGCGCGTCTCGGTTGGCCCAGCACGGCCAGGAGGCTGCCGTTGTACCTGCTCTTCTGGCTGCAGCCACCTGCCTGAACAGGCTAGTCGCTCGCTCACTCCGCTTACAAACCCCAGTTTTCCTGCTGTCTTTCACCGAGAGAGAGAGGCATTTAGTCAGACATCGGTATCGCAGAGTACCCCCCCATCCTCTCTCTCTCTCTCTCTCTCTCTCTCTCTCTCTCTCTCTCTCTCTCTCTCTCTCTCTCTCTCTCTCTCTCTCTCTCTCTCTCTCTCTCTCTCTCTCTCTCTGACTAGACCAGTCTCGGGAAAACAAGGAGTGAATGATGGGCAAAGACATTGACTTTTATGCAAACATGTGTGAACATGGTTGATCACAACGCTACTGTGCAACCTGATCGCTTCAAATAGCTGTATAGTAAAGCAGCAAGGGTTACCATAAAATGTAGGCATCGTATTACACAGATAGTATTACACGAGTGATCTCCTTAATCTGTCCACATGAATTGTTTCACATGACTCGTTTTAATTCTTACTTGGGACATTAGATTATAGCTTGCTTTTATAGGTATGTTAAATTTACAATTGTGTATAAAAGCCATGGCTTTAATAATTCGATTCTCGTAATTTGTTTTAGAATTAAATGTTTTAGATAGGGATTTGTAATGCTTTGTATTACTAAACATTAATGGCTTTAATATTAATCTGATGGCTTGGCTCGCAGCTAAAGTATTTATTTTGAAGTAGGACATGTAAACATAAAATATTTTAATATGCGAAATAAAATAATTAAACATTATTTTAAATTGATATATTATAACATTAAAATAATATATAATATACTTAAAATAATATTTTTCATAAAGGAAATTTCTAAAGAAAAAATTGTCACAATTTAATAATAACCCCTGCAAGGTATACAACATGTGCTTCACTCATGCTCAAATAGTTGCATACTTATTTTTACTGCAGGCGCACAAGTTTCCTTGCTTGAAAATTTTCCCTTGTCAATTGATTGACGTTATTGGCATCTATTTGTGAAAGACATTGAACCACAATATCACGTATTGATTACAAATAAGTATTAATTTATTCTCTCTTGTTGGTGTTTTAATTTAATGTATACATAACGTCTATACCTAAAATACCTATATATACTATCTTCTTTATTTTCTTACCAAAAAACTCAATTTTCATGCACTTTAATCAAGTATAACTACAATGGGAGTTTCATTTTTTATTTCTTGGAAAATTCTATGGACTTATGTTGTAGGGAGTTGTTTCATTTCAGTATAGGAACAACAAAAATTACACCTAAATTTTTAAGTTTTTGTATCTCCTTACGCTGTGGATGGAAAAATGCAGAAAATTGTCAGAATAATGAGGAAGAAAAGAAATTAATAAGAAAATTTGTCTCACATTAAGTATTAAGTAATTTATTTCAGTCTTCAATATTTAAAGATTTCAACGAACAACCTGTATATATTTTTATTGCATATTTGAATAGAAGAACTCAAGTTATGTATTATAAATATTTTTTTCACATTTTTTGAACAGTATAATACTTTTTCAAATTGTACTGCTTCTTCTCTTCTTGTTTGTTAATGTTAAAGCTCAAATATATAGATCATACTTCCACGTACGAATTTTGTTGACTAATGTTTGCTTGTCTCTTGGGCTCTCTGTGTTATGTGTTGTGTGTTATTTTGTTGATTTACGCACCGAGAGGAGGGGGACCTCTAAAATTGTGCTGCAAAACACTATGATGTCATATTCATGCAAATATTTAGCATGCAATCATAGGAAAAAGCGTTACAAGAATGACGTCACAGTGTTTTACAGCTCGTGATTTTAATAGTTTTAGATTATGAAAAATATTTAAAAAAAAAAAAATACAATACAATGATCCTTTCTTCAAATATGCTATACAAAATTTCATTTAGGTTTTATCCATTACTCTTTCTGTACATAAAGATTGAATGTTCATAAGTTCATACAAATAAAATACTATTTGATCCCTCACATTTTTTCTTTACAAGTTTTTTAAATACTTCCTCATAATCAAAGTAACAATTTTATTATATATATTAGACACAACGTGCTGGTTGACAATAAAAGCGATATTCCAAAAATTCAACAACCAAAAAAATATGGAAACAAAAATATAGAGACTTTCGTTGAACTTTTTCCTCCTCTTAGTTGCTTAATAAAAGCTTTAATCTTTAAGTAAAGGAAAAAGTTCAACGAAACGAGTAAGGTATGTCTGAACCTCTGCTAACAAAATTTTTTCACTAAAAATATAGATGTTTTTTGTAACATCGTAAAGCAATATTATTTAATTAAAATTTTAAATTATTTTTGCTTATGTCACTATGATCAAAGGAAACTGTTAACAGGATTAAGTATAATTCTACTATACTCAGTGAAAAAAAAATCTGATGTATATATACTGTATATTTATTTGAGGTGCAGATAATAAAAATCAGAATCCGATTATCGATATATATGGTTAGCATGGGATCAACTTTTATTATCCTCCTCTTAGATCCTCAAATAGATTTCTTTTTGACGAACATTAGCAGATTTCCAAGGCTAGCAATTCCCTCTGTTACCAGCCGACTGCTCTAACGGACGCGCTACTCACTTTTTTAGATGATGTGCTACTTTACTTGGGCAGGTTAATATGGAAATTTCTTGATCCACTGAATTTCTGATTGAGCGCTTTATTCTTCTGTACTGATCGACTTTCTCCATCACACAATATTTTGGAGAAAGAAATAAAAAGAGAAACCTTTCCAATTGTTGTGATGTAATATACGAGATCAGTAGAATACGTTTTGGACCTATCCACGAACACGAATAAAACCACAAATATGACGCGTCATTATTTTAAATTTTTTTTTTTATAGGTACATAATATTGTGATGTTGTTTGTACCTTGATGTACGTAATACTCATGCTATGTATCCAATTAATTCATTATAAAATTGAAATGTTATAATGATGACGTTGTGTAAACTGACTTTAATTCAAACAATTCAAACGACTGTATGAATTTACAATACTTAATAAATATCCTTCCTTTAAAATCAATATTTTCCAATTAAATGCTAATGAAAAAGTAATTATACTTCAAAGAAGAGCCTTGTTGCTTTCTAAAAGTTAAGTTTTTTTTTTCACTTTTAAATTTCTAAATTCTACTAATAAAGAACAATAGTTGTGTTTATTTTAAGGGAAATTTACCATTAAAATTATTGTTAAACAAAATTATGTCAAATTGGTCTCGACTAACAATATGTTGGAAATTTTTCAAGAATTTCATAAATCTTAATGTTCCAAATGAATGCACTTAATGAGTGCAAGTCACGAAGGAAGATAACCAGGTTTCTCACTTACCACGGTTAACGTCAGTCAGTCAGCTCATTGGCACTAACCTTGGTTAGTTAGAAATTAGGGTAATATTTTTTTTATCAATTGTTTTAAAATCGCGCTCACTATCAGAATTGTTTTAAAAATAGCTTTTTGTTGTATATATTGAGTATGTTGTTCAAATTTGAATAAAAAGAGCAAATAAATTTACTGATAAAAAATATCTGTGAGGAAGAAATTATATATTAATAATAATATATATTATAAAGTAAGAGACTGAATAGTTATCTTAAAAAATAAATTCTTAATGCAAATAATTCCAACAATTTTATTCCAATACTCTCGAACGAATTTTAAAGATTGACGACAACAGAATATTTTTCATGTGACATTCATGGATGTTTGGCAAGAATCAAATTATACTTTGACAGAAAAAGTCAGTTTTTTATAAAAGTGATTTGTGATTTGACAGCTTCAGTAGATAGAATTGTAAAATTCACCTAGATTCGTAACCTCTTTTAAACTGTTTTGCAAAGTCTTAAAATAGTGAAATATATTATATAGAGCAGAAGTAATCATCTGCTGACAAAAGCTAAAGAATATTAAATTTAATTATGCATAGAAAATCACGTTAGAAATTGCTTCATTATGCCTTCTTTTTTTATTAAAATCTCTTGTTAAAAATAACTTCAGTACTTTAATCAACTTGAACTTTCAATAAGTTGGAATGAGATTTGAATCGTTTCAATATGTAAATGGTAGGGAAACACTATTAAATATGCAATCATGGAAGCAGCAGCAATAAAGTAATTTATTTTAAAAAATACATTTTTTTTTCTTATAATATATATGAAATGACAATGCTTCAAACCTTAATTCTAAAAGCAACTATATATAATTATATTACTTTATTGTGATATTTTTAATTTAAAAAAAAAATCAAATACAGATGCACAGACCTTTTTGTTCTCCATTTAGTGAGTCTCTTTAAATATTAAATGTATAACAGGTGCTTAAATGTTAACCAGATAGCTATAGTGATAATATTATTTTCATGAACATTTTCATAATAAGTTCCATAATTAAAATGTGGTTTCACTTTGTCAGTATGGACATTATTATTTGTGTCATCGCTTTTGTGCAGTCAGACTTTCAGCAGTGTTGCATTAACTTTGAACTGAAATAGTCTGAAAATTTTCAAGCATGTATTCGGGAATTAAGTGTTACAATAATTCAATACTTCTGTGGTATCTTTAGCAATAATGAAAAATATTTAAAGTTTTAAATATATTATATAATTCTCTATAGCTGTTATACAACTGTGGTGAACATTACTTTCTCACAATGTCATAATCAGCCACGATAATAATATGGGACATACAATCAGCAACATTAGGTGTATCATATAATAAAGGGGTGTATGGTATTTTAAAATCTTCAAAAGCCTTATAGATATTTAACCTTTATCATTACATGATGATAACTCTTTATAGTTAACATTAGTTTTTAAATATAATGAAGTGAGCTGTATCTCATCCTGCAGACACGAGTTTGTGTAAGCTATGGATTTGGTTATACTGTATATATATATATATATATATATATATATATATATATATATATATATATATATATATATATATATATATATATATATATATATATATATATATATATAATATATATATATTTCTATGCTAGGTACATATTTTAACTTCATTTATAAAGGGAATAATAAGTATATTCATAGGCGCGATTCACGAAGCAGTTAGTCAGGTTTCTAACCACGTTTAACTTAACCAGGTTTAGCTTAACCACTTTTAGCTAAGGTGGTTCAACACGTAAAACAGGTATATTTAGACGTGGTTAAGCTAAACGTGGTTAGAAACCTGGCTAACTGCTTCGTGAATCGCACCCAATATAGTTTGTTGTAATGATGCTTTTAATAACAGCAGTGACTTTAGCCTTTAGCATGTCAGTGTTTTTAACAACATGTAAATATTTATTTATAAATAAACATATTATATATACGCTTTAATTTCCAACAAAATGGGATTTTTTTATTAAAGCTTGTCTAAAATAGTGATAATTTAACTTTCTTCACTGTATTACATTTCATATTGGTGAATGTACTCAAAATGTGGAAAATTTGAACAAATGTTTCTTTGAATGAAAAAGATCAAAAAGTAAAAAGTCATTACTATAATGTAAAATAAACTTTTTACTTCATAAAAAAAAAGCGGAAGAAAAATATACATTTTTTTTTATATTTTTCCCCCTTTAAAACTAGTATATATTTTATAGTATAGTGTAAAAAAATGCACAAATCTAATTTTCACGACACAAAATATATGCTTGGTATGTAGATTTTACAATTTTACCTGCGGTCCCGTAAAAAATGTAATCCAGTGCCATCACTGCTTTTATTCAAGCAAAAAGCGAGCAGCGCTTGAGCTCCCCAAGCGTCGCTCTCGCTCGTGAGGAGCGTCGTAGCCGCGACCCCTCTCACATCTCGCACTTCCATCGCAGCAGGCTTTTCAGTCCCCACAGTTTTGCGCCTTTAATAAATAATGCAAAAATATTTTATTCATGGGGAAAATATAGAGCAGAGAAGATATTTACACAGAGGAAAATTTGACACCATAGAATTACTTCTATTGCTTGAAAAGAGAATCCGCTGATCGACTGGGGATGTATAAACGTGCTTCTGGTGCAAAGTACGCACTGAGAATTTTTTTCTTACAATTACATTTAAATTTTATGTTAAATATATTTTTATGTTTTATTTACCCAACTTCAAATAATATATTACAAAGAAAATTAAGTGCAAAAATACATATATATTATATATTTTTATAATATTAATTGAAATTTTACATTTATATAAAATAAGGATTTTTTTTTTCTCTGCTCAGGTTCTTCGAATATTTAAATAAAAATTGAATAGCATTAGAAGATCAGAATTAATTTCTGCTTATTTTAATTAGGTAATTGTTGTTTTATTAATTGGAAAAGACCGACCTCGTGATGAATCAGGCCGCCATTACCCCTGCTGATACAAATGTAGGCTAATCGCCGTGCAATCATCGTCTTCACTTTGTTTGTAAACCCTGCCTGTGGGTCATTTTTTGCACCCGATTGATCTTAAGTTCAGGTACTGCTGTGTATATACTGCACAGAAAGTTGTCCTGGGCTGTCGTTGATTTTACATTACGAACTTTTTCCTTTGTCTTCCAACATCCAATAAAAATACTAATGGGAGGGTCATGTGACGTCAAATAAACGCTAACATTAACGCAGTACATTAAGAAATCGAGTGCAAAAATGCTGTACGGTCAGCATAATATTTAATATTTGGGAATTAGAAACATGATAACGGTGAAAGATTAAATGTTTGTTTGTTTTTAAATGTTTTCCAAAAGTCTTCATTGATGTTCAATAAAAATGTATCCCCCCACATCGGTTTGAATTTTTTTCGCTAAGTATTTGTTTTTCTGTATAATACTTCCAAGTAATTAGAAATTAGAAATTAGAAATATTTATTTGATCGTTAGGCAGTATACAGTGAGTAAATCACAATACAAACATAAATCTTGTCAATACAATATATAAATAAATAATATATTTAGATAATAATTAATATATAAAAGCCCAAATATGTTTGTCATTTCCAGATTCTTACAAGTTATATATATTTACATTATTGTATTATTTATTATAGATTGAATCACAAATATATAATTTTTTATGCAATAGACTATTATGAATATTGTTCTATATTTTTTCTGGAGACAAATTTAAGCATATCAGTACATGTTATTCTGTAATCACAGTGAAAAAATCTTTTACATCATAATATTCTTTAAAGATTAGTACTCTTTTTAACACATTTTTAAATAAAGTGTTATTTTTTACATTTCGGAGCAAGACAGGCAGAAAGTCATAAAACTTTGCTGATTGATACTAGTATGGACTTTTTTCAAAATTAGCAGATAAATGAGATGGTACTACTGTTTTGTTTTTATTACGTGTATTATATAAATGAATATCTCTATTTTCTGTAAATTGGTCCATATTTTTTCTTTTGAACATTATTAAATTAAAGATATATATAGATGGCATTGTCATAATACCCAAATCAGCAAAATGTGATCTACAAGATTCACGTGACTTTAACTTTTTCATAATTCTAACCGATCTTTTCTTCAAAATAAACATTTTATTTATATTGGAGTAATCACTACCCCAAAAAATACTGTTAAGAGAAAGACAAGAGTATGTAAATGCAAAATATACTGTTAACAAAGTCTTATCTGATACTACATTTTTAAGGGAATAAAGTGCAAAATTTGCCTTATTAATTTTTTTCCTTAAAAAGTCTATTTGGTCATTCCAGCTTAACGTTTCATCAACAATTAAACCTAAAAATTTTGTTTGAGGCGTGGAATGTATATTAGAATCAGATAATTTTATTAATGGGCTGAGATCAGGTATATTTCTTGGAGTATGAAATTGAATATAATTAGTTTTTTTAGGGTTGAGTATTAACCTTTTTTGCAAACAATAGTTTTCTAATTCTTTAACTGCATTATTAGCTTTTTTTGTGAGTTCTTTATCATTTTTAGCTGAAACAATGGCACTAGTATCATCAGCAAATTGGCCTATTTTAGCACTAGGGACTTTTTTTGACAAATCATTTGTAGTTATTCCGTAGATCAGGAGCCAATTTTGTACCCTGAGGAACCCCTAATCGCACCCCTATTTTATTAGATTTTACTGGATATGTGGAATTTTGACTATCAATGAATTTTATTTCCACATATTGAGTACGGTCAGTGAGATAAGATTTAAAAAATTCTAAATTTTTTCCTTGTACCCCAATTTCGTTTAATTTCTTTAAAATTATTTGGGGCTCTAGAGAATCAAATGCTTTTTGCATGTCAAAAAATAGTCCAATACATTTATTTTTTTCTTCCAGGTTTTGATAAACGGACTTTAACAAATCAAAAGTTGCTGTTTCCGTAGACCTGCTTGCAACAAATCCATGTTGGGTCTCACTTATTAAATTATTATCTTTTCTGTGTTCGTCCAATTGTAACTTGATAAACCCCTCAAACACTTTAGAAAATACTGACTGCTTTCCTAAAAAAAAAAAAAAAAAAAAATGTATATGTAAAAAAATGTAAAATGTAAAAAAATGTATATTGGTAAAAGTATAAAGCCTGTATTACACAAAACAATTTTTGCATGCAATTTTTTTTTACAAGAAAAAATCTTCATACAAATAAAAAATGGAGTTGATGTTTTCTTGTGATTCAATAATTAGAAAAAAAAATCACAACGTAATACCGGCTTTAAATTTACAACTGTGATGAAAAAATAGAGAGTTTAAAATATTGTTCTATTTATTAGCAATTAAAGTCATTGGTTTATAAAGCAATATCAACGGGCAATAGAATTAATTTCTACGTTGTAGTACCAACAAATCTCAGAGTCTTTGGTTGTATAGTATATTTGGTTAACCAATTAAAGTGTTTACATCTGCAAGTGGTGTGGTCGCTGCAAAGGTACCAACACGGTTCACCTATTCATTTATTAAATCGAAATCAGAATGAAATATGAGAATAAAGCCGGTATTACACGATACAATGGGGTACTGACCGGTATTTGAGTTAGCAATACTAATAAAAAGTACTGTGAATTCTATGAAGAACGAGCCCTTTTAGAGCATTCTACGACAATTTGCTGATTTTATATGAATTTTTAAAACTTTTTTTGATGACGTCATACCATTGAATCTTAAATGGGAAAATGCATCAGTTAACATTGCTAAAATGAAAAGTTATTGAGGTAGGAATTTGAAACCTTCATTATCGTGATTCTAGCACCTAAAAACCATGCAAATGAAGTTTTGGTTACATTTCAATATTAGGTATGGGATTTGGTAATGTTAACTGATCTATTTTCCCATTTAAGATTCAATGCTATAACGTCATTTTTAAGAGGTTTTAAAAATTCATATAAAATCAGGAAATTGTCGTAGAATGCTGTAATAGGGCTTGTTCTTCATGAAATTCTCGTGCCTTTTGAAATATTGACAAAAACTTGCAAAAAATTTTTTGGTCAGTACCCCATTTTGCATACAATTTTTTCTTACAAGAAAACTTGAACTCCATTTGTTTGTATGGAGATGAAATTTTCTTGCAAGGAAAAATTATCGTGTGGTCCACTTGCTTCAAAGCAGGCTTTGTGGGTAATTTTGAAGTTATCACTGTCGATAATTTTATAAATTAATGGGTGAATCAACACAGAATTGCAGCCCAGAATTTGTAATTAATGGGACCCATGTAAGTTTTATGTTAGAATAAGGAATTAATTAGTAATCCACTGATCGATCTTAATTCTTTTAATTTACATCTCTTTTTAGCGAATAAAATATATTTATATTTCATCCACTTCTTTATCTTGGGTAAAATAACCTGATTTACAAATAAAGCGTGCTAAATAAATATAATTTTGGTACACACACTTTTGCTTTAGATATCATATGGTTCATTTTTTGCAAAAAAAAAAAAAAAAAAAAGTAGTCATGAATCACAGAAAAATTTAATTCAAGATTAATTCTAATTCTATGATGTAATTTATATTCTCCTGTGTAATTACATAACTATGTATAACTGTATAACTCGTTAGACTGTATTTTGCAGTGAAGTTAGTTTATGAATTACAGCTGTGAGTAGGTATTTATTATAACTGTAGCATACCAAACTAGCTACTAGAGGTACGGTACAGTATATATTAAAACTATTAGCCATGTAAATTTAATTACGTTGCACATTTATAAGCAGTATGATCTACATGTTATGCATCACTAACCATTATATTATTTATAGCCATAATTATACACCATATATATAGGGGTTAAGCAAATTAAATTATGTGCAGAATACTCTTCAACAAATTATTTTCTCTGCTTTAAAAGGAATTTAATGAATAAACATATAAAATAATATTAAACGTAATAATCATGAATTTTTCTTAATAGCATGCACGTATGTAATATAAATTTATAAAGTACAATATATTTTCTCACAATAAATAATAATCATTATTGAAAATGTAAAAAAAAAAATATATAAATATAATATTTATTATTTTGAATTTAAGTTTGGTTTGTGATTCACCACTAATTAGCCACTGCATAGAAGCGTGTTATAGCAGCAGCAGTATAGCAAATTAAAGCAGAGTGTACAGTAGCTAGAGTGGCGCGCTGGCCGGCCTTGGCCCACACTCGCTGGCTGGCTCCCTCCTCCACCCCGGCTATCCTGCATGCCGGTTCCAAGTGAGCCGTCGTGCTGGCTGGCTGCCTGGCGACGATACGACGACGATGGTGCAGGAGAAGAAGACAGCGGCGATGACTGCAGCATCCCCAGCGCCAGATTTTGGCGCAGTCCCCGGCGCCTGCTGCCTCCGTCGCCGCAGCCACAACCACCTCATTGACTCAATGCTCTTGACACACACATACTTTTAATATATACACATAAGACTATACAGTATAGCAATCAACCAGAAAGTCTCTTGCACTTAAATACATGATGAAGAACAAGTATATAAACCAACAGCCTTCATGATCGTTTGCATGCCAAATATTTATAGATTCATGAGTTTCATGACCTACAGAGTCTACGTTTTGTTTTTGATACTTTTTTTTAACTTACTTTAATAGTCTTATAGCTTGCTTTTGTCTTAGCTTAAAATAGCTCTATCGACCACGCAAGGAAGTGAAAGGCGGTAAATATAAGTGCATATTCATCGCCCGCGTGCACCTTATATTGTAAAGCTAGGTCGAGTATTATCGTACTTTATATACAGCGCATGCAATCTCATCATGCAGCAAACAGTGCACCAACCAGGCAACGTGACCTCGACTTGGGGTGCCTCTGATATTTTAAGCTTATAGCTCTTGTATTATACACCATATATCATCATTCACAAACTTATTATATTCTATTATTAGGTAATTTTATTAAAAAAATTTGTTAATTGATTATTTAAACTTATTATTAGAACATTAAAAATATAACTTTATCAATTACATTAATTTAGAATATTGTAGAGAAACTGCACACTGCACATAATTGTTCCTATTCTTGTAAGCAAGCCACGAAGTATCAAATCACGTACGTGCCATGATTATATAAATTGGTAGTATAATTAAGTACAGGAAAAAAGTATAAATATATTATATAAACTAATAGATTAGTGTTTCAACAAGTAGTGTTCATAAAATTTGTAATTCCCTACATTATATTATATAACATTCGTTACATATTATTATATTACAGTACTATTTGTCTGGATCTAGATAGATGCTTCTCTTATCTCAATTACATACAAATTTTAGATTCCAAGTTTAGTATATAATTACATTTAAAACTACAGCTTACTTAATTTAGCTTCAATATATTGATGTATAGAAGACCAAAATCTCTCTTATTTTCTCCCTCCTCTCTCTCTCTCTCTCTCTCTCTCTCTCTCTCTCTCTCTCTCTCTCTCTCTCTCTCTCTCTCTCTCTCTCTCTCTCTCTCTCTCTCTCTGCATGCCTGGATGATGTCTCTCTTTTTTTCCTTTCCCTTCCCTTTTCTCTTTCTATTCGTTTTATTTTCTAATGTTACTTAAAATAGACTCAAAAAATTTTCATTAAAATGTAGAAATCTTATAAAATCTAAGACGCTGAATTTAGAGAAAATTTAATTTTACACATGACATATACATTAAAATAATTTTTGTGATATATTTCTTGCGTGAATAAAGAAGACTTGTGTTTCATACTTTTAAAGCTATGTTGATAATTTGGCTCTTGGTATTCAGCATTGCGTAGTGTAACAATTATACATGAATTGTTCTTTTTTTTTTCTGTATTACACTGCTGACTTATGTGTTGTTATTTTTTTTTAAGTTTTAATTCAAGCAAGAAAGATTAAAACATTTGTCATATTTCTTAATTTATATATAAAAAAAATTGTGGTGTATTTTCAATTCTCTATATCTTATATCTTGAAGATGAAGGAGGGAAAAAGACATCTAGCAAATTGTGCATTGGATCGGAGCCGTTGAACATCCATCGGTTCAAACGTCACTTCAACTGCGGCCTGAGTGACGCTCAATAAAACGGTCCAGCAGAGCTCCTGGAAATTAGATCTGATGTTGCGGTGAGATTGAAGGAGGAGGAGGAGCATTTCATTCAGCCGTTTCGTTCGGCTGCGTCAGTCAGTAAATGTAATTATTTTTAATACATTATTTTTCAATTGTATGTACACATATATAAATAATTTTTGGTTACGAATGTCTTTCCAACGGTTTTCAATATATAAAAAAAGACTAAAAAAGTAGTATATTTAAATAAAGTAAACATTAGCATAATTATTTCTGACTGTTGAAATTTAATTAAAAAAAAATAGAAATAATTTGATTTATTTATGAGTGTGGAATTAACTATTAAAACTCTTTTTTTCATCAAACTTTTCAAAATAACATATCAGCTCTCTATTTATAAATGAACAATAACAATCTTCTTTTTTATTGTGTTTCACAAACTAGTGACTCTCCTATTGAAACTTTCATAGTAAATATTTACTTTATGAAGTAAAAAAAATATTTGACATTCTGTTATTGTATACAATAACAGAATGTCAAATATTTATATTCTAAGCATTATATATAATAATTCTATAAATTTTGTTACACTGTATGTTATTTAACTTAATTATGTCCTAATTATATTCATAATTCAATTCTTAAACATATTCTAATTTTCATGGTTGTCCCATCAATAATTAATGTTTTGTATGTAAAGCCTGTATTACATGATAAATTTTGCATACAATTTTTACTTACAAGAAAAATTCATCCCCATACTAACAAACGGAGTTGGAAGTTTTCTTGCAAGGAAAAATTATATCGTGTAATACAGGCTTAAGAAGTTTTCTCTTTATTTTGTTCCTAATTTTAAAATGAGAGCATATTTTTCGAGAAAACACCAAAATGTTAATTATTATATTCTACGGGCAGTACATAAAATTAGTTTATATCGAGCAGTTAAGTACAATCGGTTTTCTTCCAAGTAATGTACTCAATGAGCCATTGCAATGAACATGAGCTCGTAGAGTGGGTTTGCCAGGAAAAATACTGGAAATGGTGTTGCAGCCACGGGCTGTTCGCGTTCCTGCAAGAGCCGAGTTGTGTCTGAAGGAACCGTGAAACACCACCCTTGGTCCCTGTCCACAGATTGTTCTCTTGGAGGTTAGACTTCACAGACGTACGGAAAAGAAAAGAAAAAACAAATCAATCCGAACGGACGCAATCAAAGTGAACTTCAGCGATGTCCAAGAGGAATCACATATAAAAGTTTTGGACTGGTTGGAAAACGGAAATGAATTAACATCAATAGGAGGAATCAAGGTAATTTTTTCATTGAAACGGTCACCCATCTCACTATAATAAAGATGCCTGACTTAGGTGATGCATAACGAAAGAATATGCTATAATCAACCCCTGCGCCACGTATGACTTCCACTAAGAATTTCATAACAAGTTAATACATTTTTCAGATTATTCTGCATTATTATAAACATGTGCATAATTAATAATTAAGACTATTAAGAGACATTTAAACACATATGGTTAAAATTACGTTGTTGAAGTTACAGCAAATATATAAATTTGGATTTTTGGGTGTCATAATATATATATATATATATATAATGCAACTAATTGCTATGCACAGAGTATAATTTTCACTGACACGCTGTGGCAGAGATGTAGATGATAATATAAATTATATGCTTACAGCAAATGCCCTCAAATAATTGTTGTTGAAGTGGGATACTTACTAGAAGACTGCTGCATATTTTATATTTTTTTTTTTCCGGTAACAAAAGTTTGAAAATAACTTAAATAGTGAAAAATCATGAGGTGCAAGCTTGATGCAATCTAAAGCTCAGTAGAAGGAAATTCAATCAGGATTGAGATTATGAAAGTGTTTTCTTTTTCTTTTCCCGTACAATTTAAATTGAAGAGAATACAAAATGTATTTTTTTTTTAAATTTATATTTAACTAAAGTTAAGGTAAGAAAAGAGATTTTTTTTATTATTTTCTTATTTGTAACCAGTGGTAGCAATAAATAATGTATTCGCGACAAAAGAAAGAATAATGTTTTAATCAAAACTTTCTTCCAATAGCATCTTTTCAATCGTAGCATTTTGATTACAGTCAATTCATGAATTTATGAATTTTACGCTTTGAAATTTTTAATTAAATATTTAGTAAGCAATTTAATAAAGAAAAGCAGAGGAATATAAATTGGTTGATTTGCGAAAATGGAAGTTAAAAAGAAAATTATTTTCGATAAATTTTTTGGTCTTATCACAACAATAGTTAAAAACTTACACAGAAAAGTTTGTGAAAGTTTGGTGCTAGAACCCAAGGTGTATAGAGGTTTATATTGTTTATAACCTCTATACACCTTGCCAGAACCTTTCTGAATATTCCACTTCAAACCTTACAGTATAGAAGGGATTGCCCTAACATCATGCCCCTTGTGAGTAGGCAGCTCTGAGGTGAGCTAGAATGCACAATGACATACTATTAGTATATTAAAAACGTGTATATTTATTTATTATTTATTTATTTATTTATTTATTTATTTATTTATTTATTTATTTATTTATTTATTTATTTATTTATTTATTTATTTATTTATTTATTTATTTATTTATTTATTTATTTATTTATTTATTTATTTATTTATTTATTTACTTACTTATTTATTTATTTATTTATTTATTTATTTATTTATTTATTTATTTATTTATTTATTTATTTATTTATTTGTGTGTTTATTTAACTTGACGAAATAAATCAGGTTTAATACATGTAAGAATATATAACAGTACACGATAGAATTCTTTAAAAAAATCTCGCCACCAAAAAACTGTTACATTTTTTTTTTTTTTTTTTGCTTTTATGTTTTCTAACATAATCTTGCCCACCACATTCTTTTTTTTTCTCCCCTCCTTCCGCAGCGAGCAGGTAGCGACTTACGTTGTACCTCCCCTCCCGAGGCTCACGTAAACATAAACAGCAATCAACTCTATATAAATAAGATATATTTATTGTCCCACATCTGTTTGTATCCAAACTTGTGATTTTTAGTCTCAATCAAGGGGATTCAAGGAGAAAGAAAAAACACGACTGCAAATGTGTGGTCAGGCAGCAAACGAAACCATAATTAATATTAGAAAAATTTACAAGTTAGTATTTTGTTTTTTACAATACCTGATTTCAGGAATGTCTTGGAACGGTTATTACTATTAGCAATCGCAAAATACTATGGTATATTGTATTGTGTCTGTTATTCACGTTTTTTTTTTATTTTTTTTTATTTTTTATTTTATTTAATTATTTATTTATTTATTTATTTATTTATTTATTTATTTATTTATTTATTTATTTATTTATTTATTTATTTATTTATTTATTTATTTATTTATTTATTTATTTATTTATTTATTTATTTATTTATTTATTTATTTATTTATTTATTTATTTATTTATATATTTATTTATTTATTTATTTATTTATTTATTTATTTTTTTATTTTTTTTTACATTAGGAATTTTAAGGTTCCGTTGTAATCATTAACATAAATTTCAATATTACGAGAAGAGAGATATTTTCAAAATTCCTTGATTCTATAGATGTGTGTTAAATAAGAAATGGCAGAAATTACAGTAATATTAGTATTTTTGGTCACTTAAATGAATTGAATTGTAATTCTATTAAGAGTGATTTCAAGGTGAGAATAATAGTTGGACAGATTTCATTTTAATATAAAAAAAAGGAAGATGAAAGGCTTTTTTTTTTCCCTCATGAGTTTCTATTAAATTCATTTGCTGAAATTTTATGAAAGACACTAGTAGAAGAAACAAGAGGAAAAAAAAAAAAAAAGCAACTTCATATCTCTTGAGAAATTTAAGGCAAAACCAGCAGAACTGTTGCCTTGGCAACTGGCTGCTGATGCTCCTGCCGTGCCACCCCTTCACTGACTCCATTAGCGAGACGGCGTGGCACGGCGAGGTGGCGAGGTGGCGACGTGGCATGCTGGCATCACGTTCAGACAAGCACGTTGCTGCTGCCTGCCACAGGACGGGACCAAGAGCAGCAACCATGAACCGTGAGAGAGCGTGCATGCATCACTAGCCGGCCTGCAGCAGCAAAATTTGCATGCACTGAAGTCTACTGCAGCGGTACTTACATCAACGATATTATGGCATGCATTCATTTTCCAATATAGATGCTGTAGCTGGTAGCTTGAATCCGGCAATCCGCAATCGCAATTATTGAAACACATTTATAAGTTAAATTTACAATTGAATTTAAATGCATAAAAAAAAATATATCACAGCGCAATAAAAAGGCAGAACCTCGTGGGAGGCTGCGGGAGTCTCCAGAAGGTCCCAAGTTGGAGGTCCAACCCTTCTATGGCCTTACTTACTCCCACCACGTTCCTCCTATAATGTTTCGTAAGTAGCATCAAAGGAGAGCTCCCCCACCGAATATGAGCACTATATAGATTCACTTTTGCCTACTGTGGTGATTTATCTTTGTGAGCAATTAGCTTTGCTATGTAAACAAAAACGAGCAATGAACAATTAGTTTTAAATATGAAGGAAAGGAGAATTG
This sequence comes from Siphlonurus alternatus, assembly GCA_949825025.1. Classification (NCBI taxonomy): domain Eukaryota; kingdom Metazoa; phylum Arthropoda; class Insecta; order Ephemeroptera; family Siphlonuridae; genus Siphlonurus; species Siphlonurus alternatus. The sequence goes on from OX463788.1 coordinate 31,964,309, forward strand.
TATTCCCAGGTTTTCACCTTCTCACAATTTGATAAATTTTTATATATTCTAAACGTAGGACGACTCTTATTCTGCAAGATTGCAAGAGAAATGGATGGGTGATTGCATGGTAACAATTTTATCAATACAATTTGAATTAATTTTTTCACATTATTTTAGTTGCTTGGGTTTTCTTTCAGCAAAATTTTTAAGCTTATGTGATGTTCAGATAAAATCGTAACAAGTATATATTATAATATGGCAAATTAAGAAAACACATTTATAAAGGAGTGATAAATCTTACAAATCACTAAAGGCGTCTTTTTTGTTTCAGACAATAGGATCGACAACAAAATGTGCGTTTTATTTTCGATGAATCCAATGCTAATAATGGACAATTTGCATGACATTTTTTTATTGCAGAAATGGATAGAAGGTGCAAAGTTATGCTACTCTGAATTTTTTCAGATTTTTTAGAGACCGGGAACTATTTTTAAAAAATTATTGAAAGTCGATTTTATGACGTCACGAGGAGTCTGTCCTTAAGAAAAGGATAGGCGCTAAACGCCCGTGACGTCATAAAACTGACTTTCAATAATTTTTTAAAAATAGTTCCCGCTCTCAAAAAAATCTGAAAAAATTCAGAGTAGCATAATTTGGTACCCTCTATCCATTTCTACAATAAAAAAATGTCATGCAAATTGTCCATTGTTGTACGCAAAATTGTAATAGCACCTTAATTAGGATTGACATTTAACTGGACATTCAAGTGTTTGTAGATATAAATTTTCATTGGTGTATATTATTTTTTATAATGCCGCTGGTCAAATAATGAATGAGAATTTAAATTTCACTATTTATTCGAATATTTGTGGAAGAAAATAAAGATGCTTATCAAATCAAACACAACATCAACGATGCACCTTCTTGAGGAATGATTTTCTTCAGTTGCAGTTAAAAAATGAGCAGTTGAAAATTCATACTCTTTCTTAACCATTTATAACATTAAGAAAATGATATTTGAAGTTCTTACTGTTAGATTGGTAGCTTGGATCCTATACGTTCACACGTGTTAATATTTTGACCATTAAAAAAATGTGCATGTTATTAATTAATGGCATGACGGCACAAGGCAATTTGTTTCTTTAACCATTTTGAATAATTTTTAAAAATTCTTAATAATTAAAAAATAATATTCGAAATAAAAGCTTTAACGATTAATCTCAGTTACTTCGGAATCAAAGAATATTTCCTTGCAAACGAATCGAATGAAATAAATTATAAAAAATCGAGAATATTCTAAAACTTAATAATCACTTATGGTTTGAGCTAATTCAGTCTTGCAGTTTTCTTACAACAGCTCCATTTCCGGTTTTCGTCCATAAGGCCAATGTCAAACTTCTACCTCAGTTTTCACAAAACTGAAAAGACAGATTCGCTTCAAAATTTGTATGCCACCTATTGATGGTGAGTTCTAAGTCCCCTGCAAGTCTTGTTGCATTCAGGCGGTACAATTGCGAGATATCAACCTACTGAGATTCATCCTTATATAACAATAAGCTTTAAAAGCACAATGAAGCGAATGGAGCGTCATATATCCATGCTTCTCGTGTATGCATGTGTTAACTATTAATTGGTACTCATTTAAATTTCCAGATTTAATTATAATATTTCTTGTCATTTTAATTTTATTCATGATCTCTTTACAGTAGCTTATATCAGCGTGTTTTTCATAAATTTTTATTTTGTATATAATCATGAAAAAGAAAAATATTCTATTTATAATACAAGTGAAGAATATTTTATGAATGTGTTCATAAAAAATACAGAACATCACGAGACAATTAAATGATCATTAAAAAATTGTGTTTTGAATTTATAATATTCACGGGGGAAAAAAAAAAAAAAAAAAAGTACAGATCTCGATAGAGGCTCTTGTGTTCCCTCTAGCGAGAGTTGTGTGTACTATGTGAGGCTTGGTTGGTATCCTCAAAGACGGCGGGAGACGAGGGTACCACGAAGTGTAGCAGGCGGTAAGACATTACCACGTTCTCCAGAACAGGGCATCTGCCAAAAGTAAAAATGTAAAGGTAAGTATCAAGAAATGAAATTAATTAATCTCAGTTGCATGTTAAGCTTGCATAAATGGCATAAATATTCAGTAAACGTTATATTGAGTTATCTGTATAGATTAGTATGCCATGGGAATTGGAAGGTTTGCTCAATTAGTTCAGAAAACTTTACTATGGGGGTGCGGTAGTCGCAAAAAGGAAAGAGCACAATACACCGAAGGTAGATCTAATCAAACAAGCGTGGTGTGCCCAGTCACGCTGAGAATTGCACGCTCGTTCTCGAGCAGCTCACTCTTTTGTCTTTATTGTAGCCGGCTCGACCAACACCTCCACCGACACGCTTGCTGTGCCTGCAAATTTATGCAATATGTTAACTGTCTAATTCAAGCACACAATGCACTTTATTACTTAAAAGTTACAAAACATTTAACATTAAAATGAGTTTCACCAAGAATAAATATAATTATTATATTTTTTTTTTTTTTAATTTCACCAGGTTAAAAAGAAAAGTGAAGGTTATTATTATTTTTATTTTTTCTCTGTTTTATACAGTATACAATCAAGATGACTACTTTTACTCCTTAAAGGAGGGGAACCGCTTCAGCTTTTATATTTTTAATGTTTTATAAATAATGTCAAACTTACTTGTGCACCAAAAAAAAAGTCACCACCCTCAGCCTTCCACCAGTTCAGCAGTTGACATTCAAAAAGCGCGCCAAAGAAATTTGGGGCTTATGACGTCAAGCGCCATGATTGGTCAAACGCAACCAATCGTTGATCTTGACGTCATAAGCCCCAATTTTCTTTGGCGCGCTTTTTGAATTTCAACTGCTGAACTGGTGGAAGGCAGAGAGTGGTGACTATTTTTTTGGTGCACATGCAAGTAAGTTTGACATTATTTATAAAACATTAAAAATATAAAAGTTGAAGCGGTTCCCCTCCTTTAACTTGACGGAGAGACGAGAATCCTTGATGATTGGCAAGGACAATCGTATGGCTTGAGCATCAGCACGCCAGGCCACGCGAGGAAATGACGCCAATATCCGCAGCCGCACATTGTCTGTCCCACCTTCCTGTACCTATATTATATTCTTATGACGCAATAGCATGAACAGAAATGCTGTATTTTATAATAATAAAGTTTAAATATTCCATAAAAATCACCCCAAATAATAATTTATACACAAATTTGAGTTAAATAAATTATTTTTTGAAATTAACTATTACTATAATTATATTATTGTAATTTATAACAATATACAGGACAGTTGAAAGTACACGAGAAGGATTTTCCATCGTCATGCATGATCAAATTATCATTATGGCTCTTTTAGGTGCAAATCAATTTAAATCGATTAAGGTAGAGATAATACGGATCAGCTGGCCCAATGCTAAAAAAATCCCATTCATAAAAATTATGAAAAAAAATTAAAGTGTTCTCCTCTACATCCCCTATCAGTAGGTAAAATATCAGGTATACAAAAACGAGCTAGTTTTCGAGTTATTAATTTTTAAAGTTGACCAATTTAACATGGAAGTTCTATTTCTCCATGTTAAATTAGTCAACTTTAAAAATTAATAACTCGAAAACTAGCTCGTTTTTGTATACCTGATATTTTACCTACTGATAGGGGATGTAGAGGAGAACATTTTAAATTTTTTTCATAATTTTTATGAATGGGATTTTTTTAGCATTGGACCAGCTGATCCGTATTATCTCTACCTTAATTGAATTAATTTTTTTCCACTTTACTTTGACAGAAGAATTCCGATAGAAGTAGAATGAAAAAAAGTATACAGCATGTAGCTACAAAAATCTGAGCAGCTATAATATTTATTAGTTTGTCTCGTGTTACTCACATGTACAGTACAAGGTACACCGATTCGAATCAGTTAAATAAAAAATAATTATATTAATAATAATCTCCAATTGCCCTGTTAAAAGGCATCCAGCCAGAGTGCTCGCAGAAATGTGTCCCACCGCGCCTAGGAGAAACCTGTCCGAAAGACTTTGATGGGCTATTTGTGAGGTGAACCAGGAAGCCCACTCTGCCCGCAGCTGAGTAAGAGACGCTGGACCGTAACATATCTTACAACTCTAACAAGATCCAATGGGCGCCTTCATCTTGGCTGGTGCGCAGCTGGCGCTTAACCACTCCAACTTGATTGGGAGATAAATACCCCAAATAATAAAAATAATGGGCGCGATTCACGAAGCAGTTAGCCAGGTTTCTAACCACGTTTAGCTTAACCACGTTTAAATATACCTGTTTTACGTGTTATACCAGCTAGTTAAGCGTGGTTAGAAACCTGGCTAACTTCTTCGTGAATCGCACCCATTAATAATAACATTTTAGAATTATTGTAATTCAATCTTTTGATTACATGTAATAATAATGTGATACATACTATAATATTGAAACTATATTATTTATATCCATAAGTGACCGTGTAACTTATAATATATTTACTGTTTAAGTTATTAATAATGTTCTGCATCCACCACTTTAAACTGTATTTATATATTAGAGGTATATTACATTATTTTTCAGAACAATTTTTGTGTCCTATCTACGCCAATAATGTAACATTTTATAGAGTAATACAGTTTTCACTTAATTAAAAATTATTAATACTAAAACTATAACAATTAATAATTACAATATTATTATTAATTAACAATTTATTGAGATAACTAATAAATAACAACTAATAGATAACTAATAACTGTGTATTGTAAATCATAACTGGAAAGAAGTTTACATTAATTATTTTGATGAGCATTATTATCAAACTGATAAGATAAAATTCACAATAAAAATAATCCTTTTGCTTTTATTATCAAGCATTTTATATGACTATATAATACATGAAAGTTAATATAAATTGTAAGTTAATATTAATACTTTACATTGTATTAAAAAATATTATATTCCTTTGACACACAAAAACATAATGAGAAAAATAATGAAAATTTTTTTTATTAATTTTATTATAATTAAACAAAGTACTGGGGGAATCATGCTGGGTGAGTTTAAATTAAATTTTAAATAAATGTTTTGAGATTTTCCTTTTCCCCCCTCCCCCTCCTCCTGGTGACGCATTTGACGCTTGTGACATCCGTGTGCGATGTCGCGTCATATGCAGCCGTGGGACGCAACAGCAGCTCTATCTGATGCATCCATCTCCCTCAAGCTTGTGTGTTAGCTAGCCACATAACAGCCAACAAGCATAGTGCTCCCGCTGACTTAGTGCGGTCCACCAAAGTTGGGACACGACCACCCGCTCGCAAGTTTCCGGATCACGTATACCGTAGAATAGCACTAAAGAATCTGCCCAACATGCTTTATTCACAATATATTTATAAAAGTAAAATATCTCCGTTTTATTAATGAGCTAAGTTTTATTAATTATTTTAATTAATAATACTTTATTTTATTCAATTATATTATATATAAAATGTACTATAAACTATAATATACATTGTATATGTTATAACAAACAAAATATATAATAAAAGGGCTGTAGGATAATAAAACAAGAGCAAAAAGAAAACCAAAAGTAATATAATATATTCAGATATTTTATTACAATATTTTATATAAAATATACCTAGTAACAATTAATTATCATAAAATAAACTTGTTGTTTTTGCTTAATAAATAAATGTTTGAAACTTGCTTAGAAGTCATTTTAAGTGTACATACATATTTATGTAAAGAAAAAAATACATAAAAAATTGTACATATATAATTATGTTTTAAGTAAATAAATGTATGTTTATAATATACACTGTTAATTTTAAATACGTTTTCTCTACTTCCATATAAAAAAAAATGTAAGACACACATTGTGGTAGAAAAAGGGAATGAGGAAGTGGGGAGGGGATACACGAGTCGAGAACAAGCTTCAGTTCTATGTTATATAAAATATGAAAAAGCTTGTTTTAATTATTTATTAGATTTTGTATAAATTTACGTAAAAAAAAATAAATAAATAAAAAAATACACTTCAGTGTCATTGATACTTTGTAGTTATATCCCCACCCTATTGTTATATCTCCTTTGTATTTGCTTTGGGTGAAATAAATAAATAACTTGCCACTCTACTTTGTCAAACCAAAATATTTAAAAATTTAACACATCCAGTAATTATAATATGATACAATGGTAGTTTGTTTTAAAACTTAATTTTTTTTTTTTTTTATATATTCACAGAAAAAACATATGTATACAATACATTTGTATATGTATACAAAATAATTGTATACAGCAGACCCTTAAGAGTTTAGAAAAATCATATTCTCGGTATTCGGGGAACGTCATTCATACATTAGGGGCAAGATGGGAAAATATTTTAAATATAATTAATTCGTAGAATGGAGAATCGACCTCATTTTTTTATTGCAGAAATGGATAGAGGGTGCAAAGTTATGCTACCCTGATTTTTTTCAGATATTTTAGAGCCCGGGAAGTATTTTAAAAAAATTACTGAAAGTTCTTTTTGTGACGTCACGAGACGCCGCCCCTTAAGAAAAATATAGGACTTGCCACCTCGTGACATCACAAAAAGGACTTTCAATAATTGTTTAAAAATAGTTCCCGGGCTCTAAAAAATCTGAAAAAAAATCAGGGTAGCATAACTTTGCACGCTCTATCCATTTCTGCAATAAAAAAAATTGAGGTCGATACTCCATACAAAAAAAAAATGTCACAAACAAAGTTGTTAATAAACAAGATTAAATTTTACATAATCATGTCACTCTGTGAAAGCCTACACATTATATACATTCTTTTCTATAGAAAAGTTGTACATAAATTTCAGAAAATTAAATTTCAAGTTAAACTTAGACCATAAAACACATAAAAAAGCTAGCACATATTCATTATGCTGTACGCTTTAAGTATCAAACAAAATATTATTAACAAAAGAATCTATAGTATAAATCATTGTATGATTGCAATAAACTCTCAATATAAATTTTAAATAACTTTTCAGTAGCATATCTAATATCAACAGGTTAAGAATTATAAAATACAGCACACCTATGACTACCACAAATAGCATAAATATATAATAGTTAAAATGAAAATTAATAAAATAATGATATTAGTTCAAGCTTTAAAATAATAAAAAATTATAATTACATTAAAAAAACATAAGGAATTAATTAATACATTACAATAGTCATTCTAAAAATAAATTAATTCTATAGTAGTTATAATTCTTTTATTATAATTAAAATAATCAAGCAAAACTTCAGTTGCACTTTTTATTCAATGGGGTATTCTCCTAATAACATTTGTTATTATTTTTTTTTCAGATGCTCTATGCCTTGAAACTAAATGTCCCAAAACAAAAAAGTTTCAATTTTCATGTACATCATAATATACTAGTTAAATTAAAATTTGAGTTGTATATTAAGAGAATTCCCCATACTTTGATATTAAAAACTTTAACTTAAATTATTCTGTGCATGGTTTTATTAATCTTCAATTTGTATTTCAAATTCAATATTTTATTATATAATTTGAATTACATTCTGTAATATATGTTTTTTTTTTTTGTTTTTTTTTTTTTTGTTCCTATATAAATCACTAAAATCAATCTTATAATACGTTTCAGATGTGGTCATCGGTTGTATATGCATACTTTGGGTCATGTTATTTATTAAAAAGTTGTTTATTGTTAATTGTGACACTCATATGGTATGATTAGTACTTTTGTTTTATTAATATTAATTGACAGTTTATTTACATTATTTAGCCAATCCACAATTAGTTCCAAGTCATGATTTATATAATTATAATAGTAATAAGTCGTTTTTATTAACATAGCTCAAGCAAATGTCATCAGCAAATAGAACAATTGTGCCTCTTAATTTTAATTTAGTTATACCATAGATATAAAAATTAAATAAAAGAGGACCAAATATGCTTCTTTGAGGAACTCCACACTTCCTTTATCTTAATTTTTGGACTATTAACATTTGGTCCAGCTTCATATTGATATCTATTCTCTAAATATGACTCATAAAACTTTAAACTCACATCAGTACAATACTAATACCATTCAATTTCGACAGTATATAGAATATCATGAATAGTAAAGGATTGGTCTTTTTAAAATTAATATTGTTTATAATATTACATGAAATTTCACATGCTAAATAAGAAGATTAATTTTAAAGTGTTTCAATATCAAAAACAAAGATAGTAAATATAAATATGCACAAGTAAATATTTTACCATTTCCCCCCCCCCCCCCCCCAAAAAAAAAAAAAAAGAGGAAGAAGATCTGACAATGAGTCTTAAATGTATTGTCTCCTGTACAGATGGTTTTCATGAATCGATTCTGTATTTACGAAATGACATAGTACCACCCACCCACATTTCATCGCATGAGAACTGATTTCAAATATAAATTAAAAATATATTTATTTGTATTGACTTGAAACTGTATCAGTTATGATTAGAAGAACAAAATCAACATTTCTTTCAGTCACTTTGAGATATTTTGTATTACATTAAAAGTATTATATCTTGTCATCATTACTTTTAAACATCATTAACCACAGGTATACATACCTTCCAAGTGGATTTTAAACAGGTCAGTACTAAAATTATCTTACTTATTATCAAAATAATAATAACTTATAATAATTATGTTATTTTCAGATTTAATAAGCTCTAAGTGAGATCATAGTAAAACTTCATTCATGCAGATGTAGGAAAATATTTTCACTGTAGTTAGCCGCGGGTTGCATCCGTTGATTTAAATGCACCTGTATGAAGCAACCCGCTTAACTTCAATGCTCGAAAAATTGCATACATTTTAAATTCACTTTTAATTAATAATGAACAAATTAAATTGTTAATTTTTCAAGCAATTTTAAAATAATTAATTAAAACACTTTAATTGTTTTTACATAAAACTTGTAATTTCTTAAGTTCCACTGCGCTAACTTAGATGTTTATTTTCACAGTGATGTCAATAAAATTCATCTACTTTTTATCTTCAATTAAAAACATAATTAAAGTTTTCATGAATATGATTAATTTGTGTATTAATTATTGTACATTTTTTTATGAATTGCTGGAATTGGGACAGCAGAGAGAAACTGTCATAGGAATTCGAAATATTTTTAAAAATAAAAATACGAATTTATGGACGGAAAACCTCCTTTAACAATACAATTATGTAACCAAAAGTACGACGATGTTTATGGCATATCTGTTCGCATATAATCTACAAAATAATAATTAAATGCAATAAAGAATTTGATAACGGTGATAGTCAGATTGTTCTGAAACTACAGAAAATCATGAAACGAACGAAGTGTGTTAATGGAGTATTGTCCTCAAATTTTTTTATTGCAGAAATGGATAGAGGGTGCAAAGTTATGCTACCCTGAATTTTTTCAGATTTTTTAGAGCCCGGGAAGTATTTTTAAAAAATTATTGAAAGTTCTTTTTGTGACATCACGAGACGCCGCTCTTTAAGAAAAAGATAGGACTTGACGCCGCGTGACGTCACAAAAAGGACTTTCAATAATTTTTTAAAAATACTTCCCGGGCTCTAAAAAATCTGAAAAAAATCAGGGTACCATAACTTTTCACCCTCTATCCATTTCTGTAATAAAAAAAATTGAGGACAATACTCCATTGTTTTTAATTGTTTTGTCAATGATAGTGTATGTCGTTACTTATATTAACATTTAAATTCATTGAGGATAGGAAATTGTATCAGTGGTGGCTGCCATTTCAATTGCTGCCATTTGATACTACAGTTTCTTTATTAATTATATAAATTTCTTGTATACATTTCTATAAATCGTATATTGTAAGGTGTTAATAATATTAAGATTTTGCATTAAATTTCATCTATATGTATTATATATATATTATATATATATATATATATATATATATATATATATATATATATATATATATATATATAATTTAGAAAATATTCCATCACATCAGCAATTATCTTTATTTCATGATTGAGGGCTTATCAATGGAGTATCGACCTCAAAATTTTTTTATTGCAGAAATGGATAGAGGGTGCAAAGTTATGCTACCTTGAATTTTTCCGGATTTTTTTGAGATCGGAAACTATTTTTAAAAAATTATTGGAAGTCCTTTTCGTGACGTCACGAGACGCCGCTTCTTAAGAAAAATATAGGACTTGCCGCCTCGTGACGTCACAAAAAGAACTTTCAATAAATTTTTAAAAATTGTTCCCGCGCGGTCTCAAAAAAATCTGAAAAAATCAGGATAGCATAACTTTGCACCCTCTATCCATTTCTGCAATAAAAAAAATTGAGGTCGATACTCCATTCAAAAAAGAATAAAATATTTTAAATCGTTATACGTATGTGTTTTATAAAAAAATATTTATGTATTTATTTCACCCATGTCAAGAAATACAGAAATACATACAATAAAATAAAATTATATATATATATATATATATATATATATATATATATATATATATATATATATATATTATGTGTATATAAAATTGAAATAATATAGTTTGTAGGGTGGGGATAATACTGAAGCACCAAAGAGGCACCAGTTAACACAAAAGTGGTATTGTCCATGAAATTATTGTATTAATAGCCAATAGGCCTTGTCATACATTATATTATTACACAGAGTTCTGTAAATGTCTCTTCAAACACAAAGAAAAAGAAGAAGGTGGTTGTAATTTGACCTCCGCAGGTAAATTATACTATACCTTCTATAAGTAGAAAATGAATATATTTAATCTATTTTATCACCAAAATCTCTTATATATATTACAGAAATATATGTATAATGAATGTTCAAGAAAATGAAATTTATAATTTAAATTAGTTTCATATATATATATATATATATATATATATATATTAGGATTATTATAATAATATTATACAAATATACATGCGAATAATATAATAATAAATATAAGTTTTGTAATCTGTACAGACCACAAGTTTGTGTGGTTAGCATCCAGCACACCCACAACTTCATAATATATTATGTGTATGTATGTTATAGCTTTGTGTAGCATATTATATAATATAATACGTATATATGTATGTTAAAGCAAGCTCGGTGACATACGAACCACATCAGACACATAAAATTGCTACCAGATTACATTCAATGAATAAATATATTTGCTATATATAAAACTTAGTCACACACGTTTCAATCTTGGAATCACATAAAGACGGCGGCTTGAAGGTAAGTGATATGATGAAAAATACACAGATATATATATAATATATATATATATATATATACATTTAAAAAATATATATTTTTATTATTTGCTTACTTCTTAGCTTTTGCAATACTATAGTATATTACTGAAAGAAAAAAAAAAATGAAATTGATATTCTTTCAAGTATAAAGTTTTGATATTAAAACACATCAAATTTCATTAAAGGATGTCAACAAAAAGGAACTTTCATATTATATATTTTTCTTTTATATTACATCTTCTCAAACTACATCAAAACATTTTCTTTTTACTGTCTAGATTTTATTGAAGTGGACAGCGTTCATCAATAACGACGTATTGAATCTTTTTTCTCTCCTTTCTCTTTCTCTGTCTGACCTGAAAGCGATACCTGCCCTCAGTAATACTTTGTCCAATTGTTGAAAACAATGCTGGCTGCTGATGCTTGTTCTGTACGCTCACTAGTCCTCTTGAACTCCACTCTATACATACCTTTGCACTTGGGGAACAAGCATACAAAAGCAAATAATCATTGGAATGACCAGGTTTATGCACGTCACGCTATTTATCAGTGCATATATCAATATCAGTGCTATTTAATTATCAGCAATGAGAGGAGTTAATTTGATTCTCAACCATACTCTCCTTCTCATTCAACTTATCGAACCACTTGCACATTGATCTCAAATTATTGAATTCATTTTAACAATTTTTTTAATAATAATTATATCTATTCTAATATTATTTTATTAATTTTGATAATTTAATTTATCTGTACACTTCAGGATGGCATGAATTTTGTTTGTGGGCATCACTACAGTTATAAATATTTAATGAATTAAAACTACATTTTGGAAGTAGCTTGAATCTCTTTATAAACGCCAAAAATATAAAATCAGTATATGTTTAAGTTGCAAGTCGGACAGGCTCAAGTTGTCTCAGAGTGTATATACTATTTTATTCAAATTGTCTGAAAAAAAAAAATACTAGTGAAAAAACATGATGTTTAATGTGTCAACATTAATAAACATAACTTTATTCGTACACCATTTATTTATCTTCACTTAGACTAATACTTCACAAGAGAAGTCATTGTGCGTCTTTTGGGACAAATTTATGTGATATAAATGCTACAGGGAAATAAGATAAATAATAAAGCAGCAAAACCATACTAAGTAAACGTTCTTTTTGACAACTATTAAAAAAATATGTAATACATATATATATATATATATATATATATATATATATATATATATATATATATATATATATATTATATACAGTACGTGATAGAAAAAAATATATAATAAAAGTTAACTGTAAAAATAATTTAAACTAAAGCTGCACTCCTATTTTAAAAAAAGTAAGAATTATCAGTCAATATAATTATACAAGATGATGAAATAAATTATATATAACCCCAATTTAGTAGTAAGTTTTATAATTGAATACTACGTGAAAAAAATTTAAATAATATAATTGTATTATAATCTTATTTATATTTAAATTTGTATGAATTAAAATGTAATCCTTAAGTGGATACAAAAAAATTTGCATTTGATTTTTTATGTTAAAACAGGGATTTACTTACATAATGATAATATTTTTGTTATGTTAGGATGAAATTGAAGATTTTTTCATGTCAAGATATTTAAAAGATATTTAACGCAAGAAGAAAAATATGTAGGGAAAAAAATAGAAATGAAATTCTATAAGAGTAACGTTAATGAGCAATTGACTTGCAAAAATTTTACTACGAAATAATTAAAGGTAAGAAAATTATAAATCAGGTTTACAAGATTTTCCGAGTTGAGGAACATATTTTTGGGAATATTGCAATATTTGTTATATATAGTTTCACTCCTTATTACTAGCAATACCAGCAGAGCTGGTGTCATCAATAAACATCAATAACTGTATTTTCAACAATTTCTAAAGAAATGGTGCCTTAACTAACTAAAAAAAAAAAGAGAACATTAGAATAAATATTATGTTTAATGCCTAAATGCAAATTTGTTTTATTTAATTATTCATTGTTAGATCAAGATTTTAAAAGTTTTACGTAAATAACAATATTTCGAGACGTCTCTAAAAAAAGAAAGATTGTGACAAAGTTATAAAATTTGAACTACCTGTCATTTCATTACTTCATGTAAGCAAGTGACCTCTTCCCTTTGCCTCTTGTCTTTTTTGAATAGAGCCTGTATACAAACAAACAAACTGCTGAGACCAAGCATGGAGAATGCAGAGGTGCTTGCTGCTGTTGAATCGCTTGCTATACTGTTAATCTTTGTATACGACAAGGACGGAATACGTAGGGTGGCTGGCGTCACACCCGTCTCTCACTGGCTTCTAGACCTGCACAAAGACTTGCTCTGCTGCTCTCATTACCCCAGGCGCGTGAAACAGAAAGAAGATATATATATATATATATATATATATATATATATATATATATATTATAAAAACCGGGTCAGAGATCAGAGGTCACAGAGCACGTGTTACGTTGTGTAACACCCTGGTCCTTCATCCCCTTACTGTCTGTCTGTCTGCCCACCCAGCCGCCGTTTGCAGTGTGAAGTAGTTAGTTAAAAGTGTCATCCAGCGTACAATATTGACTGAGATGTGACACCACGCGGTGGCAACACTTTCAAGCGTGTACATACAAAACAAAGCTTTAAGAAACTCTAAGTTGCTTATTAGGAGTATCAGATGATATCATATAGCCACATCCAAAAAATATCTGCAGAACCCATTTTATTCCATTCCTTCCTTGACGCCCCATTTGATTACGTGACGTGTATTGCTGCTAGAATTTTTCCGAAATTTTAATTAATTAAATGCCCCATTATCCAATGGTTTTTAGCCATCGCCTCTCATTATAAACAATTCTGCAAAAAAAGAACATCGTCTTTAAAAAGTTTAATTATTTTATTAATTAATAGTGTCTAATGAGACACTATTAATTCTGTATAACTTGAACAATATAATACTGTACGTGTGTGTAGCTTCCTTTCAAAATACATGAATAATAATCATCAGTACCAATCGTTTAATATTCAATTTTGATTGTTGAAAAAATTTAAAATATTGTAAATTAATTTTAAGGTAAAACAAAACAGAATGGCCAAAAATAGAGCAAACAATAACATATGCAGCGACTAGGTCTCTTTGGCTGCATTTTATGGATTCGATTTCTACAGATCTCATCCTATACAATTTTAAGAAATGAATTTAATAAAATATTTAATTTGAACCAAATTAACACGGGAAAAAAAGTTAATTGCACGAGCACTTCCACGACGATCCGTTCACCACGCCACCAGCTCACGATTAACTGACTCAACTGACAATATCAACCCTTATTACTATGACTGACAAGTGATTCACGGTAGCGGCGGGTTGAACAAAAACCAAATGAATAAAATCATATATAATAATGGTAAAATGTGGAGGGGAATATTGTCTGACGTAATAACACGTAATTTTTATTTAAATTGCATATTTCGCAAACGGAACGACTCCAACAACAAAAGTTCTTGCAGATTCGGAATTTGGACACCTTAGAGCATATTTGACGAAAATTTGTAGAAAAAACAAGGTGCTGAACTACATTAACAATATACCTCTTTGGATATAAATATTATTTATTAAATGATTTAAAATAATGAAAGGTTCGCAGAACTAATGAGTCTATATAGTGAGAAACTTATTTCTGAGATGTATCAAAATCGATAGGGAAAATGTTCTTTGGTGCTCTTATTTTTACCTTAAATTAAAAAAAAAAAAAGATAAAAAAATAAAAAAATCGTGTAAAATTTTCCTTTCAATTCTGTTCATAATTAAATTTTATGTTTGATGAGGATGCTAATGTATAATATAAAGAATTTTCCAACAACGTAAAATTGAATATCAAGGAAATTTGGATTCTCAAAATATACAGTTTTTTTTTTTTTCTCTTATAGTGAAAATAGGTTTGATATTCAGAAAAAAATTAACAAATTCGAGGTGAAAATACCTCCCACATAATAAAGAATTGTCCGTTTTTTGTAAGAATGAACGCGATTCATGAAATAAATTCCATAAAGATAATCAAGTTTTTCACTAACCGCGGATAGTGTCATTGAATTAGATTGACGCTAGCCGTGGTTAAAAACCTGGCTATTTTCTTTCATGACTCACGCCCATTGATTAATTATAATTTATTATACGTAAGTATTATATATGCTACATATTAATTGTTATATTTATTTGTAAACGTTATCCCTCGCATATCCATGCAAGTTTCATGCACACGTGCAATTTCCTCGTGACAGAATATGACATGAATTTGTTGAGATTGAATGTATATTACAATTTGCATAATTCAATTTAATCCGCTGATTAATTAACGGCTTTTATATATTGCAATCATTGCATATATAACATATCAATTGAATCTGTGCAAATAAAACCTTTCAATTAAGTGCAAGTCAACAGAGCAAATAATTATGTTCATTAAGTACATTTATAGTCATCATATTACGAAACGTTTTGATTGCGTTGTATGTAAAGTGTATTATTGTCCATATACGGGGACTATTGTTCTGCTATACTGAATCACTTATACATAAATGAAATGCATTAATTAATTGTAAATTGCATTACCATTTGATAACGTATTTAGCTGTTATGTAGCACAAATGAAAGGAAATAATTAATTTATGCTTAAAATAAATTATTTTGTTGTTATATTTTATATTTAAAAAATATAATATATGAGAACTTTATAACTTAATTAAATCATTAAATTATGTAATATGAAGCCCTTTTAGGTCCTTTTCAAGATTTTCAACTCAACGTTTTCTGTACAAAATATTAAATATATATATATATATATATATATATGTAATAAATAGAAATCTGGCCTTGCATACAGAATAAGATTATCATGTAAATAAGTGCGTAAATATATTGAAATATTTGTTTCGTTTTTTGCTACAAAACTTTCAAGTGCTATTATTTTATTTCCACTGTAAATTTTCTAATTAAAAACAAAACAAAAGAAAAAAAAATGTGACGTAATCGCAAATATCAAATGTCATGTTTTGTATATGATGATGTCTTATGTAAATGTAAATTATTAAAATTATATATAATATACACGAAACGATGTTGATGTATCTCTTAATTTATAATGAAATTTAATATGAAAATATCACTCGGAGCCTTTATAGTAGCTAAGTAGCTATAGCTTGTTTGCTCCCTTTAGCCATAAATATTTGCAGAGCTTACAGTTAGCTGTGTCTCAACTTGTCTACGTCAATAAGTCAACACCTTGTATCAAATCAGCTCATCAAAAATTTCTTCCACTTACCAAAATGTGAAAATCATTCATTACGATACCGTATATATATTATATGCTGGAACAAGTTAAGGTTAACAACACATTGGGTGCGCGATTCACGAAGTAAGTTTTCTAACCACGTTTAGCTTAACCACGTTTAACTATACCTGTTTTACGTGTTGAACCGTCTATTTAAATGTGGTTAAGCTAAACGTGGTTAGAAACCTGGCTAACTGCTTCATGAATCGCGTCTAATTATTTTTTAATATACTGTATATCTTTAGGGGACAAATATCAATTAAGTCTTCTTTGCTTGCCATAGTTTATTATTGACAAGCATTATAGCACAATTACGTTCTTAAGAATCTTTACATTATTAACTAAACAGTATTATGTAATGCCCAGGTATACAACAAACATTGCTTGCTATCATAATAGGTAACGTTATAGGCACTGATTTTTATCGTTCGCTCTCGAGGGCATGATTTGTTAATTGTAATATCCTATTACTTACAGCATTATTATATACTTTCCATTTTTTCTTCAATAATTCGGCTATGTAAAAAGGCATACTAAATACATAATATAGTGATATTAATTAAGTGAAATGGTAATTATTAAATAATTTCCAAACTGCAATGAAACGAGTGGTATATACAAGGTTTTTGTAATATTAAGTAGTAAATCAATCTATCGTAAGTTGTGGATGATGACAAGAGGATATTTTTTCCTACAATTAAATCAATAAAATAAACATTGTTCATCCAATGAGTAATTTAAATTTCAAAACATTTTTAACCACCATTTCCCACCCTAATCCCTCCTCATTACCCTACTTCGAGATTCAAGCGCTCATATAGGGGTGTATCTCTGTAAAAAAAAAATATAAAATAAATAAATAAAAAGAAATGTATTATTTATTTATTTTTTTTTGCTACTAATGATAGCTCCCGCTTTTTTTTTTTTTTTTTTTTTAGTTTAAAATTGAGATACTAGATCATGTCTTCTACGCTTGCTTTATCAAAATGCAGAGATCCGAATATTAAATAAAAATCATAAATATTTTGACCTCGAAATATTATATTATTATTTCGAAGTGAAATATTATTATTCTTAAATTAATTACCCATGCAGTAAACACAATTCTGTTGGTCCAGTGCTGAGACTGTTGGGCCAGTACTGTGCCAACACTCTAAACTACCAACACAATACATTTTTGACACCTTGTGTTTACTGGGTAAAACCATATACCTTTGTCTTACAGGAAGTCTTACAATTGTAAAAAAAACTCTATCTTCCAGCACATCTTCTTATTTTTTTACGCAAAAACTATTTAAATAATCTAGGTATAACTTTGGGCCATTATTTCTTTCTATATAACATAATATACCTTTCGTTAAACATGAAAAGGAGGAAATTTTAACAAATATTATGCATCTTTTACACATAGACCATAAAAATCTTACTTATTTTGACTTAATTTTAAACATATTCCGGTGGTTAGGCGTTGCAGATCGCGTTCTTGGTTTCCTCGTCACGTCTGCAGGAAAAGGGAGGGAGGGCGGCAGTGGCTTTTAGTATCGTCATGCTACGTTCTCGTTGGTGCTGCACCACGGTGGCTCATAACGGAGTGCTAGTCAAGTCAAGGAATTAAGTAGGCGTAATCCGTAATGCGAGCAACCTAGCGAACGCGGAGTTATTACAGCGTACGAGATGAAATGATACGCGCCGCGTTACAAAGTTTATATAATAACTACACTTTAAATATGAACATAACTTACATAACATATAATATTACGTTCAAGTTATAACCACAGAAAATGTTAACAAATGAAAGCAAAAAGCAAAATGTGTTTGCATTCTAAATAAAAGGAAAGAAGAAAAAATGGGGGAAAAAAAAAATCAACTGCATATACTATGTGCATGTATTTGTGTATGTTAATATTAAAATTTTGTGTAAAAAAGAGAATAATAAATGATAATGAATGCTAGAAAGAAACTCAAACTTTATACTTACTTGGTTAGTTGTTTTCATAGCTATAATAAACAAAAATATTAATAATGATATATATAGCAGGATGGTTTGAAAATATTGAATAAATTAAATGACTTTAACGCACGTTGACAATATATATAATTATATATATATATATATATATATATATATATATATATATATATATATATATATATATATATATATATATATATATATATATATATATATATATATATATATATATATATATTTATATATATATATATATATATATACACTGTATAAATATGTATTGTAAACAAATTTTATGAATAGGGAAAAGTTGCAACTTTAAACCGTATTGATTTAAAATGAAATAAATTATTTGAATTAAGTGAATTAGCACATTTTGAATACAAGTATTAAATATTAAAATAAATCCGTTCCTCCTAGTATTTTTCTTTAAATTATTATGTAATGGTTATAATAAAAACTTCAATGAAAAGCAATTTTTAATTTTCTTATAAAATTTACGTATTTTCTTTCTTAAAAGTAATACGAGTTAAATTTTTTATTTCATAGAAGTTTCTTTCAAAACAAAATATAGGAATATATAATATAATATAATATATAATATAATATATATAATATATAATATAATATATATATATATATATAATATATTATATATAATATAATATAATATAATATGTATAGTTTAAATTTTATCACGAAAGTCAGTTAACAAGAGTGTGATAATTTTTCGGTTTTTCTGTTTTTGTGGTCAAAACTGACAAGTTTGGAGAAAATCGGAGCTGTTGGACTATAATAGTAAAAAAAAAAAAAAAAAAAAAAAAAAAAAAAAAAAAAAAAAAAATCCATACACTATAAAAAAGATGCATTTTTTGCATTTCCGGTATACAGTATAATTAAAAAAACTGCAAACTAGATTGCATTCATAGGTTAAAGTGTTATGGATTTATTTATTTTATGTTTGGAGACACTCCCATAAAAATTTATTGTCAAAATTGACAAATCTTGTTGCAAATCGTATGACATAGCCCTTAACCCCCCCAAGCTGTTTGAGTATATAGAGGTTATCGATATTTTGCATTGACTTGATTTCAATGCTAGAAATACACATTATATTTTTTTGTATGCAAAACCATGCCATGACTTGTACAACATAATAAACAATAAAAATTATATTCTTTGTTCTTTTATAATAGAAAATGAAGCTATTATAAAATTTTATTTTATATTGTATTGTTGTCAAGATGAATTCAATAGTTGATTTATATTCTTCTTCTTCTATGATTTTATAAATATTTTAAGAAATCTTGCCTTGAGAAACAAATAAAATGCATTGTTTCACTGATGGTAATACATTCCAATCGCATACTAAAGATAATATTGAATGTTTTTGTAATTTGACACTCGGAGTAAAAATAATATTTTATGACTTGTTGTAAGCGTCATCACGTTGTACTTTTTATCACACAATGAAGTCTCATCAAACATAAAAAAAAAAATCCATTTGGATTTAGGTCAACCTTTTTCTTAGTCATAATAGGGAAAAATGAAGTTTTAAGAACTGGAGTACTATATATTATAGTTATCAAACTATATTTATATAATACAGAGAGAGAAGAATAAGAAATTTCATGTTTTTTAGTTGCTCTTTCCCGATTATTACCAATGGTATAGTATTTATTTTTTTCTATTTCTTTGAGCTTGAAGAAAGCTCGGAGAAAACTTAAACTTCTGAATTGAATTCAAAAATTTCAAATTGTTTTTGAACCTAGAATCAAAGTTATACATAATTAACTCATAATAATAATATTCTGCCTTATTAGTTATTAGTAAATAATTAACCGTCGCACCCCATAATAAAATTCAGCAAAATGCTTAACCCAAATTTGGGTAGAATCTTCGTCTTGCATGTAGGTTGGGGGAAAAAAGGAAAAAAAATAAAACATAAAACGTAATATAAGTTACAAGTTGAATGCTCGTGCTTCATTATATTATTTTTTCAAACTTTTAATGTTATACAAAATGTATTACATTTATTTTATAATATTTTATCAACCGGCTATGTATATTACTACATTGTGCTCTATATTGGATATTCCCCATAAAAAAGAATCAATTATAAATGCATCTTGTTAAGTGATTATTATAAAAAAACTGAGAAATTTATTTTCATTTTATAAAATAAAAAATAATAAAAAAATTGAGAACATGACGAAGAGCGAGGACGAACAACGGAAGTTTGTCTTGCTGGATGCTAATACATTTTTTTTTTATTTTTTATCTTCAGGCAAAGCGTTTAGAGAAGATTAAAAATTACTTCAATTTTTATTAGCTTACAAGTTAAAAATGTTAAAATAAAGGGCTATGTATACTTGTTATTTTTACAAATATTATGTATGCTTATATGCCTGGATGCAACTACACAATTATTATAATACATGACAATTTTATTTATTTATTTATTTATTTATTTATTTATTTATTTATTTATTTATTTATTTATTTATTTATTTATTTATTTATTTATTTATTTATTTATTTATTTATTTATTTATTTATTTATTTATTTATTTATTTATTTATTTATTTATTTATTTATTTATTTATTTATTTATTTATTTATTTATTTATTTATTTATTTATTTATTTATTATTATTATTATTATTATTATTATTATTTTTCTTCTGAATGTGAATCATGTTGTAATATACAAGCAGCTAAATATTCGAAAAATAAATTATTATTAATATTTAAGATACATGTTTGGATTCCAATTTTGATGTTGATTGAAATTATTTTATGGTTTTAATATGACTATTTTTACAACGGAATTTCAATTTCATTAAAAATTAAATAAATTGCTTTACGTTTTTGATTACCATTTCTCTATAATACTCCTTTTGATTTTTATATCAAGTGGCAAGTGATGGAATGTTCAACCTGACGTTAAAAATTTAATATTTGCCATTACCCATCCTATAATAAAATATGTTGACAAAGCATTAATTTGATTCGCTGAGCTTGAATAAAAAAATTAATTTGTTTGAAACGCGGAAGGAAATATACATGCTAACTGAAAATTTACAATGGAATGACAATATGAATATATAATAATACAAATTGTCTTGTTTAAAATATTTTCACCAGAATACCGATGAAAAAAAAAAAATTAAAAAATATTGTTTAATCTAAATTCCACCCTGTTTAGTTTTGTAAAATAAAAAGAACAATTTTTTATGAAACTTTGAAGTTTGTTTATAAATTATTATATAAATAAAATATAACACAATTATGGTCCATATTTTCATGTTGTCGATTACCGTTCACTCAAATTACCATACTCACTTTGTTTCAACAGCCCATTTTTCTTGGAGTTTGCTTTCACGTTTTAAAATATTATCATCATTATTATTATTTTATTTTTATATATATATATTTTTTTTAGTAACACAGTGTCTGCAACGTTCATTATGTAAAGTTTTAAGTATTGGTGGTAGGATGGGTGCGAGGAGCTAAGTGTGGAGGGTTGGTGGGGGTGGATGTTGGTGTGGAGGCGGGCACTTACTACAGCTACTATGGTTAGCTGGGACCGGGGGCGGGCAGCTTGAGGCGGCGACGGTGGCGTGGTAGCGGCGGCGCACAAGCCATGCAGCCAGCAGCAGCAGCAGGGCGCGAGGAGCAGGCAGGGCGCACGGGAGGCGGCAGCAGCCAGGCTGGGGGAACAAGCGGGCGGGCCACGTTGAGCGCTGTGCGGCGGTGGCGGTGCAGCGACGAGGAGGAGCGAACCAGTGAGTGAGTATCTTCGTATAAGCGCGAGCGAGCAAGCGAGCGAGAAGTCTGAGTCGAGAGAGACCACCGCTGTCGCTACTGCTACCCACTGTCGCCCACCGTCAGCCGTCAGTATCGTGTGTAACGCGTGCTGTGTAGGACGCAAGGGTAGCAAAGACGAAGCACCAGCAGCATCGCTCCTCGCAATTAGCGGCCACCGCGCTCGCTCATCATCAGTCTACCCCGGCTAGCCACCACACTTTACTCTATATCTTTCGTTCTATCTATCGCTTTCGCTCTCACGCTCGCCACACGCCGCCTGTCGCTTCTCCCGATCCCGCGCTCCACTCCACTTGATAGTCGCGTCAGAAATCGTCACACCATGAAGGTAAATAAACATTTTATGTTTTTTTTTTTTTTTTTTAAACGTAACAAGATTTACACTTATTATATAAAAATAAATCATTTTTCCACGTTTGAAAAGAATCACAGGTATTTTTATTTTCTATTTCTATAACGAAGAAAAGTTATTCGGATTATTACTTCTTACTTTTGATTACTTTTGTTTTTGTTTCTTTATCATTTATTGTCTGCTGTGATCAAAAGGAAGCAGCAAGCAACTGGATTTCTTGGTATATACTGTATATATAATATATATATAGGTATATACGGAACTTTTATTTATTGCTCCGGAGTGGTAAACTGAGAGCTGAGAGAAATATCGCGACTTCCGCGACTCCCACGGACAGTGTAAATCTGCTTTTATCGTGAAAGTCAAGCATCTTAAATTACGAATTTTGCCAGCAAAAATTAAAAAAAAAAAAATCTCACTGATGATACACCATTTTTCTTACGATTTTTTCTTACGAGAGGTAGGCGTATAAAATAATTTTAAACATTTTCAGTAAATTAATGAAATATATTTAATTTTACACGAAAATTAAAGTAATTGAAACATAATATTTAAAAAATAGAAAACAAGTAAGGGCGTTAACTTACTTCGGCTCACTTGTAAATAATAATATTAAAAAAAGTCACAGTCATTTTTGCTTAATTTAAAATGAAATGTTATATCCATTCATATAACATTAACAATAAACAGTATTAACTGAAAATAATGAATTTACATGAATAAGTTAATATAAATGACACATGATAAAATTGATTTATCATGTACACAATACAAATATTAATTATTACAAAAAAATTAATTTATTTTAAAATAAAATGTTTTTATTTCGGAGAAAAGCAACAACAGAATTGTAAAATATTTCTAGGACAGAATATTATATTACTCATTATGCATCATACTTTTTATGGACTACATTATAATCAAAGAATAAAATTGTTATACCATGATGGTGTTCACATCAAAGCTTCTATTATTCGTTATAGTACTGTCAGCTCAGCATGGTATGCAGCAGAGTTATCTCACCAAGAGGGTGGGGGGAGGGAAAAAGAAGACTCTTGATACACGCGCGCAGTTCATAGAATTTTTTTCCTTTAGTCTCCTCCTCATAATTATAAAATGATATCATCTATCGACTATTCACATTATAAAGTAATGGTATAATACTCATATTAATAATTATATTATACTTCATATATGAACGCATTGCAGTAATTATTTTAAACATGAAAGGGAATATATAATATATAATATATATATATATATATAAGGCAGCACAAGTTTAATGATAAACTTGATAAGTATAGTTTAAAGGAGGAGGAAAATGCTGGTAAAATATATTCAGACAACTATAAGTATTATATATAGTACAAGGAACGACGTTTACAGTGACAGTATATGAGTTAGAAGGAGGCTATAGATGGTTGCCTGGATGCTGGAGGCTTCTCATTTTCTCCTTCCTTCCTATAGCTACGGCTGCTACCGCTACTGCTGCTTTTCTTATTATCCTATACCTCATCATCGTCGTCATATCGTAAGCTGCTTGCTTAGACCCAGGCTCCCAAACCTTCCGAACGAGCCCCCGCCCTCCTGTCAATTCTGGCTGACAGACAGGCAAGGAGCTGCTGGTGCTCAGCGAAACTGACGTGCCATGTAGCAGCTACCTCCCTGTGAAACCCACCCTCCAAACGTGATACATGATTTCAAGATATAATATACCCTAAACCCTAAATTAGATACACAATATGTTCTTGAAATGAATTCTCTATATTAACATAAAATAATGAATATATATTTATACTATTATATATTACATAAAAATAATCTAGGCATAGGAATATTCTAACAGTAATTCATTTTATTATAAAATATTATGATAATTTAATAATTTTATTTTCTAATTAGAATAATATACTATTAATAACCCTATATACAATGTAAAAAAAAAGTTTTAAAGCTATAATGATAAATTCGGTTTATAGTTATTTCCATTGTTTTAATTTATCTGTAAAACTTCAAATATCTTCACTAACTTTTTAAGCTAAGCAAATGTAATAATATATTCTTCGCATTTCGGCGAGTATCACAAATCACTTTGGCACTCGCCGAACTTATATTAGAAGATGAAAATTACGTTTTAAAACGTAAGCTAAAACTTTTCTGCACGAACAAGCTGGAGCTTAGGACCCGACTCGAAATTGCGAACGTCGCATTCGTCTCCAGGCTATTTGATATTTGCTTATCCGTTGGATGGAATTATTAAAATGAATCAGCTACTTTATTTTCTGGCATTTGCTAATTAAAAAACATTGGCTAAATAGTCAGGAGCAGCCACGTTGAATTGAATTTTTAATAGAGTCTTCTGGAGAGCCTTCACTTATTTTTAGTATTATTATTATTACAAAACATACTCTAAAGCTCGTAAAAATGTATACTATATTCATCACATGATAATAGTTTACTTATATGCGTTATTTTTTTTATATAGTTTTTCCTAACGGTATTATTGAAATATTTTATTATAAGTATTTTATTTTTGCATTATATATATAATACATAAAAAGGTTTTGATAAGTGACATGAAAATTTAAATTTTCTATTATTTTGCTACGTTTTTCCCTGTGTATACACGCGCCCGTTTGAATATGCTAACCACCTTTTTTTTTATCTCAAAGCCTTGCAGCTATTTTCTGAAATATTATTTATTCTATATGTGTGAACAAAAATAATATACACGATAGCAAAGAAGTCTTTCAAAACTGGGGAATCAGTTCACTCAATAAACTGTATACCTAAATAATAATATTTTTTTTCATTTTCTTATTAAAATTGTTTTATATAGCTTTGGATAAAAAAAATATTCAAATATCAATTGAATTGTCATTAAAGTAAAAGGTTACCATTAATTTAATATTATGATTTCACTTAGTTTTTTCATACATTATAAAAATTTGCGTATTGATAAATTTATGTGATTTAATTTAGAACAAGAAGTTTAACGTTAAATAAATTAATTGGTCATATTACGGTTAAGTGGCGTGTAGACAAAGTGCCTGCATGGTATGCAACGCGGCGAACATGCACGCTGAACCAGTTGTGTGGAGGCCAGGGTGTTTGAGCGGCCGTGCCGGGCGAGTGCTCGTGCAGTGTTACGTTGTTGGTCGTCACACAGAAGCTCGAGCTGCTCGAGAAGCCGATGCCTGCCGGCCACAAGCCCGCCCGCCCGCTCCTCGTTCGTTCTCTTCTCTCGCTTTGTCTCTGCCTACCCCATACTACTACTGCTGCATTCATAATGAGTGAGTCGCCCTAACCTACATTCGTTTGCTCACTCGAAAGCATCCAGAATCATAAGCTGCTGCCCCAATAAAAATTCTACTAAAAAAATTCCAACGTTATTATATAATAAAAAGAAATTTAATAATAATGATAATGCCTAAATATTAACTAAATATTATACAGAATGAAAAAATTTAAAATTTCATTGTACAGAGCTATTAAAATCAAATCACAATATGTTAGGTTACCTTATAAGGTATATTAAATACAGACGTTTATATACAGTATATTACGCATATGTGCAGTGTATAGGTGTGTATATTTTTATTGACTGAAAAAAAATATATATTATACTCTAGATTATAATTGCTTTTACTTATTCATATTTGCTACCCCATATTTAAAAAAAAAAAGAAAAGAAAAAAAATGCATTTTTAGAGTTTTAAAAATAAGAGACCCTCTATATACAGAGAACACGCATTCATTAATCAGAGTAGCATGTTACATCTGTTTTAATCACTTACTATAACAGAGTATGTGATATATATATATATATATATATATATATATATATATATATATATATATATATATATATATATATATATATATATATATATATATACATACATATATATATAAGTTGTGATTGTGAGTAGGTTGAAGTGAATAGTATTTTAGATAATACTAACTAAGCTGCCTTGCTTTTGTAATTATTTTCCTGCACATATACTAAGCATTAATTTATACATAATGATATATTTACATACTTTATATTACAACTCTAGGCACCATAGGTAAAAATCTTTCGCTTCAGTTAGTTTTAAGAAAATATAGAGCACAATAGTGTATGAATGTTGGCAAGTTGTTAGGCATGCTCCTGATGTGCATACTGTCTCGGCATGCAGCGACGGCAACCAGCAGCAGCTGCACGCGCGTGTTTGTCGCGTCGCGCTACTTCTTGCAGTCATGAGACCGCCTGCAGTTCGACTCATCTCACCCACCTTCTCGTCTTGAAGATGCAAAACGAGAACGACCTTCGTTATAAATGCTTGTTTTTACACACGATATATTTATAATTGTATTTTCGTGCATATTACTCTTATAGAATGTTTTTATTATCTAAACTAAAAATCATTTTTCGTCTCTTTTTAAACTCTCTTTTTCTCGCTCCTTTCTTCCATAATTATTTCTTTATGTTCATTCATAACAAAAATAGTAAATAACAACGCTATTTGCATTAAATTAAAGTTAAATTATATTTGAATTTGCGTGTTTACTCCTAGTTAAATTTAGTGGACCAAGCGCGTATGCATGGCACAGTATATAATGTAATATAATATATATCATTATGTCCCACTTTAAATGATCAACTCTAAAAATAAACAAACAAATTATTTTATATGGAAACTTTCTATATTATATATATTACAAATGAGAAACATAATAACATATGAAGGATTATTGGGGACGATTCACGAAAGAGTTATCCAGGTTTTTATCCGCGTTTAGCTTAACCACGTTTAGCGTAAAACGTAAAACTTTTAGCTATACGTAAAATAGGTATAGTTTAAACGTGGTTAAGCTAAACGTGGTTAAAACCTAGCTAACTGCTTTGTGAATCGCGCCCATCATTTGTACGTGTCATTTTCTGTAATTTTTATTTTTTTTTTTAAATAAGCCATAAATACTTTTTTTTGTCATCTTGTCATCATATCCATGATAATCCATGAATTTCATAATTTATTTATTCCATCAATTAGAGCAGTATTTTATTATTATTATTATTTTTTTTTCACTACAACATCAGTATGTAGATATGTGTATAGATTAATACCAATTTTTATTTTAAATTATAATTATATAGAGTTGTTTGCTGTTTTTGTTTACTTGGGAAAATAGCATAGCAGGTATACGGACGGTCAGGAGGGTAGGAAAGAGAAAGTGGAGGTCCAACTACTGTGGCATTAGATAGGAGAAA